>JAODAL010001484.1:0-229167 GCA_025379985.1 Phyllomedusa bahiana | reverse complement strand
TAAAAATTTTTTAGAAACCTGAAATAAACAGCATAAAAAAAGGAAGTCAGAAAAAAGAAGGAATGTTTGATTTTCTTGCGTCACTTTTCATTACTTGCTAAAATGCTATTGCTGTTTTTTTTTTCCTGTTGGCATCAAGTGGTTCCCTTTTAAGGGCTTGTCCCCACGGCACGGGTTTTCACCCGGTTTTTCAGACGGTTTTCGGTTTTGAAAACCGTCTGCAAACCGGGTGACAACTTTTAAAACGGGCCTCTATGCCCCGGCGGTCCCAAAAACATTGAACATGTTCATTTTTCCGACTGGTTGTCGGACGGAATATGAACATATCTATGTGAAGGGGAAGGGCTTTTCTCCGCTAATTGCGGAGAAAAGCTGTCCCCCTGCGGCCGTGTGCACGGCATGAAAACATTGCAAATACCGGTCGGATAAACCGACTGGTATTTGTACTGTGCTGTGGGGACGCGGCCTAAAGAAGAAAATCAAAAAGCAATGTAGTTAAAACAGTTTAGTTTTACTTACCACTTCTTCACATACAGCAGAACAGCAGTCTTTATGGTTACAGTTCTCAGAGGAGGTACAAAAACTTAAAAGGGTTGTCTCACCGTGCTGTTTCACTGAGCCAAAAGCAGCTTTGGATTCATGCATCCTATCTTTTGCTGGTCGGGCTGTAGGTGCTTCCATAGAAGTGATTAGCATATCCGCTCCATATTCCCAGCTCTTCTAATTGCACGGACATGAGAGCAGGAAATGTTATCTATAGAGCAGAGAGCTTCAGAGCTCAAAGTAAGCAAGTATTCAGTCTTCTTTGTTTGTTAGAGATAATACACTCTGTTCTTAAGCTGCCGGCATCCTGTGTATCGACCTGTGGTGTCGTCGATCCCCGCTCTCTGTATAATCAGGAAGGGAGAGAAGGATTGTAAGGGCTTGTCCCCACGGCACGGGTTTTCACACGGTATTTGGTTTTGAAAACCGTCTGCAAACCGAGTGAAAACTTTTAAAACAGGCCTCTATGGAAAACCCGCGCAGCAGTCCCCACTGCACAGATTTTCCGCCCGGCGGTTTTTCAGACCGCCGGTGGTCCGAAGAACATAGAACATGTTCATTCTTTGGTCCGGTTTTCGGACGGAAGATGAGCATGTCTATGTGAAGGGGGAGGGCTTTCCTCCGCTAATCGCAGAGAAAAGCCGTCCCCCGGCGGCCGTGTGCACGGCACGAAAACAGTGCAAATACCGGTCGGGATTTCCAGACCTCCACACTTCAGGGAGTGAAGACTCCAGCTACAAGGTACTCTGCATTGATTTAAAAACCTGTGCAGAATAAGCACAGATTTAAATGAATAAAATTCCAAATCTACTGTGGGTGGTTATATCAGTGATCGACAGCCTTCCTTGTATAAATGTGCCTACAGAGATAGCTGCCAATCAATGATAACACCGCCCACCGGACTAAACCTAGAATAAGTAAGGATTTAAATGAATAAAATACAAATTCTACTGAATTTTTCCGTACAAAACTATATTTCAATCTGCTCAGCTCCTCTTGCTCTATAACATGGGGCCTGCAGATCCGATAGTGAGTTCAATGTGACAGGTTCCCTTTAAAGCTTATTCCCTAATACCCTGTTCCCCAAAAATAAGACAGCGTATATATTAAAATTTTTTCCCCTAAAATCCTATTTATTTTTAGGGATGTCTTTTTTTCCACAAAAAATTATAGATGCTATACTGTGTGTGTATGTATATTAAAATTTTTCTATATCTCCTATATATATATAATATCTATTATTATTTCTCTATAATATATATATATATATATATAATCTCTATATTTTTATCAATATATATATATATATCTCGATATATTGTGTGATTATATATATATATATATATATATATATATATATATATATATTTATAAATATATATATATATAAATCAAAGCTTACAGTCACAAACCATAGGATATATGTATGTAAAGGACATTTTATGGCAGCTGCAGTGACTTATCTCAAAGGATGGTAAATGTGACATGCTGGGACTTGTAGAACTAGAAGTCCCACCATGCCACATCAGCCATCCTGTGAGATGTGTGTGTCAATATCATTGCTCTGTTCTCCCATCCATCCCTCACTTACTTGTACACTTTGTCTCCTGTCCTGGGATGTTTGGGACCTGTGGTGACATCACAGTCACATGACCTCCCTGCACAGGTCCTTCAACACTGCTACAATAATATGTCCCAGGGCCGTTTCTCGGGGTGAGCGGGGCTTGGGAACACCCGCCCCCACACCCCCCCACCTTCCTCTCTGCCAACCTTTAGGGACGGCCCTGTGTATGGGGAGCTGCAATGATTTCTGCTATGTCTTATTTTTGGGGGTGCCTTTATTAGGGAATCAACAAATTATGCTATGTTTCTTTCGGGGTGACTTATTTTCGGGAAACACAGTATATTATGGGATATGATTACATAAACACAAAGGTCTAAGTAAATTAACATCTACACAGGCACTTGCCTGCACTTAGAGATTAGCGAGAAAATGCCTTTGTTTTTACCCACCCTAAGTGCTGTAAATAATATCTATGGGCTTTTGTTTTTGTTGTTTAATTTGTAAGAAGGGCCTTCAAATTTGTCAGGGTAATTATCTAACCAACTACCCGGCATGGTAGCCACCACGGTCTTCTACATGATAGGAGTAATAAACTGCTGGTTTATGTCTGGGATTTCAGGAGTATAGCTTCCAAAAACCCTTCCCCAAATAGTTGTTTAATTTCCTCTTCGGGGGAAAAAAGCCCATAAACTGTCCCAAAAACTCCCCCAAAAATTGGGCCCAAAATCCATGGAATAGTTTTGTGGCCCAATAATACGGGAATGGTTTTGGGTCAAAAATAATAAAAATATTTTTTCCCAGTACCCACCATGGAATAGGGGGGAATAAACCCACCCGGAATACTAGGGAAAGGTAATCCCATCGGGGAATTTGGTGGCCCAATAACCCCCACCCGGAATGTGTGGCCCGAAAACTCACCCCCCTGGAATGTTGGGGCCCCAAAAAATCCTCCCCCCCGGAATACTTCCCCAAAAATCCCTCCACCCTGGTGCGTGGCCCAATCCCCCCCCCCGGAATTTTTGGGGCCCGGATACCTTCCAAAACCCTGAATACGTGGCCCGGGAATACCAAAACCCCCCTTGTAGGTTTGGGCCCCAAACCCCCCCCTGGAAAGTTCCCCGAGAACCCTCCCCCCTTTGGAATACTGTGGGAGAAACCTCCACCCGGGAATATTACCCACCCCGAGGAAACCCCCACCCGGAATAGCTGTGCCCCGATTACCTCCACCCCCAATAGGTACCCGAGAAAAAATCCACCTTTTTTTGAATACTTGGCCCCCGTAATTCCCCCCTTTGAAATAGGGGGCCCGAAAAATAAAAAACCCACCCTGGGGAAGGTCCCCGAATACCTCCACCCCTGGTATGCAAAAGGAGAATTTTTTAAGGAATAGTTTTTCCCAGAAACCCTCCAGGAATATGTACCCAAATTTTAACCTACCCTAATGTTAGCCCCAAAGATACCTCCCCCCGGGAATACCCTGCCCCAAAACTCCATAAACTTTTGGCCCAATAAAAAATGAATAGCTGTGGCCCAACCCCTCCATCCTGTTGGGTGTTGCCCGGTCTAAATGGGAATGTGTGCCCAGAACCTACCCTAATAGCTTGGGGCCCGGATATAAATTGAATAAGCTTCCCAAAAATATAACCCTTTAAATATGGGGAGATACCTCCACCCTGGAATAGCTGTGGCCCGAGATACCTCCACCCTGGAATAGCTTGCCGGATACCTCCACCGGGAATAGCGTCCCAGATACCCCCCACCCTGGAATTGGTGGGCCCGGGTACCTCCCCCCTGGAATATTTGGGCCAGAAACTCCACCCGGAATAGCTGTGGCCGAGATCCCTCCACCGGTACCTGTGCCAATACCCTCCCCCCGGGAAATAGCTGTCCCCAATAACCCCCCCCCTGGAAATCTTGCCCGGATACCTCCACCCTGGACTAGCTGTAGCCCGAGATACCTCCCCCCTGGAATAGCTGTCCGAGATCCCCTCCACCCGGGAAATACTGTGGCCCAAAAACCTCCACCCGGAATAGCGTCCCCGGGAAAAACCCCCCCTGGAATAGGTGGCCGGAAACCTCCCCCCGGGAAACGTACCAGATAACTCCCCCGAATGCGTGGCCGAGATCCCCCACCCGGAAATAGCGTGCCTGAGTTTCTCCACCCGGAAAAAACGGGTGGCCTAGTACCCCCACCCGGGAAAATAGCTGTGCCGGGGATAACTCACCCCAAATAGTGTGGGAGATTCTCCACCCTGGAATACGGGGCCCCAAGAAACTCCCCCCTAAAATAGCTGGGGCCCGGAAACTCCCCCGGGAAATAGCGCCCCCGGTAATCCCCCCTGGAATAGCGTGGCCCCGGAGAAAAACCCACCCGGGAAATAGCTTGGCCGGAAAAAACCCCCCGGAATAGCTGTGCCGGATAAACCCCCGGAAAATTTGGCCGATAAAATCCCCCCGGGAATAGCGTCGGGGAAAACTCCCCCGGAATGCGTGGCCGGGTTTCCCCAACCCGGAATAGCTGTACCCGAAAAACCCCCCCCCTGGAATAGCGTCCTGAGATACCCCACCGGAAAATGCTGTCCGAAAAAACCCTCCCCCCCGGGAATAGCTTGCCGAGATAACTCCCCCCGGGAAATACTTTGCCCAGATACTCCCCCCCGGGAATACTGTCCCTTTAAAACTCCACCCTGGAATAGCTGTGGCCCGAGATAACTCCACCCTGGAATAGCTGTGGCCCGAGATAACT
The DNA here is from genome assembly GCA_025379985.1 of Phyllomedusa bahiana. Taxonomy (NCBI): domain Eukaryota; kingdom Metazoa; phylum Chordata; class Amphibia; order Anura; family Hylidae; genus Phyllomedusa; species Phyllomedusa bahiana. The sequence continues at coordinate 224,314 of JAODAL010001484.1, read as the reverse complement.
CCACCCTGGAATAGCTGTGGCCCGAGATAACTCCACCCTGGAATAGCTGTGCCCAATAACTCCCCCGGGGAATAGCGTGGCCGAGATTCCCCCTGGAATAGCTGTGGCCCCGGGAAAACTCCCCTGGAATGCTGTCCCTAGATAACCCCACCCCGGGAAAGCTGTGGCCCGAAAAAAAATCCCCCCGGGATAGCTGTAGCCGGAAAACTCCCCCCGGGAAATAGCTGTGGCCCGGGATAACTCCACCCGGGAATACTTTGGCGGTAACTTCCCCTGGAATAGTGGGGTTTTGGGATAGTGAGCTCAGAATAATGTGGCTGAGTTAATCTCCCCGGGAATACCTTTTTTTAGTCCAGGCACTATGAGGGGACTGGTCAAAAAAAGCCAAGTTTTCTTGAAAAAAATTTTACAGAGTGGTTGGAAACTCAAAAAAACCAAAAACTTTGCGGGGATAATATTTATCCTAACATAAAAACAGGAAGGTAATAATGTAACATATTGGATGTTAGGCCTTTCCTGCTGTAAATCTTCCATATGTCAAGCCTCTATTTTTTAACATTTCTTTTATTTTAAATTACTACTATGGATGAGGGTTTTTGGTTCCCAAATGACAAACACTTCAGAACTCGACAATGCCCCCACGCAAAAAAATATTTCCCAACGAGAGGGTTCGCTTCAATTTTAAACTTCATTTAAAAAAACCCAGTCCAAAAAAAATTAATCCCAAAAAATGCAATAAGAGGATATGATGTCTGGTTTTATGACCCCAGCATGCCCCCTATAGTTGACACAAAAAGGGGGAGTTTTTTGTCAGATTTAAAAGGGCTGGGTTCCCCGGTTATTTGCGGGCTTTAAATTCCCGTGTGGAAGGGGGGCCCGGGCACCCCGGCCCCATGCTTCATTACTAGGCGAAAACCCCGTTTTAAAAATACATGTCACTTATTCCCCCCCCCGGGGCGGATTCGCCGAGGGGGAGGGGAAAACTAACCATAGTTCTCTTAGAACTGGGGATTCCCGAATGCTGGGAAAAATTTCCCCGAATTCGGCCTAGGGCGCGTAATTACGGACTAAAAGTCCCTTTTTAAGCCGTAGTAACATAGCCAAAAGTGACCTGAGACATCTCAAAAGGGATGGGGCTAAGGGGGGGTAAAAGGGTTTGGAAACTTAAAGGTGCCTTCAATGCACTTTTTAAAAGGAAAATTTCAAAGAAATTCTATACTTGAATTACTTTAAAAAATAGGTATAATGGTTGTACTATAGGAAAGGGACAGTAACCTCTTAATTAACCAACCTGGTATAATACTCAGTGGGCTTAGTAACACTCTAATAATCAACATGTTGACTGTATCACCTCCTGGTAAAATGATATCTTAAAGGAACACTAACAGGCTTGAACTAGCTCACAGGGGAACAAGGGAAATCCCAGGTGGGCCCCTGGGCATGATAGTCCTGGAATTGCTTTTCATCTGCATATGCATCCTTGGGAGAGGCAGAAAGAAGAAGAGGCATTTTCTAAGAAGCATGTACAGCTATTTACAGTAGCTGGTTGGGTCCCCAAAATAAACTCCACCGGTTGGGTCTAGAAACAACCGGTGGGCCCCATGCACCCTAGTCCAACACTAAACACTAAGGGTATGTTCACATGGCGTCTTGTGTCCCTGTGAACATCCGCTTTTGACATGCCATTCTTCGATCGCATCCGAAAGACGGACCAGACGCGATGCAAACAGGCAGCGGCGATCACTCATGTGAACGCCACTGCGTGTCTCTCATTGCCGGCAGTGATAAACTCACTGCTTATTGTTAGATGCATGTCTGGGTCCGTTCAGACGGACCCACACACGCATCAGGAAAGCGGATGTTCACACGGAAACAAGATGCCGTGTGAACATACCCTAAGGGCGACATGTCTGAAAAGAGGCGCCGCCACGCCGGTTTTAAGGCGCATTAAATGAGTGTATAGTGCGCCTGAATGAATGAACCTGGTGAAAATCTTTCGTCTGGTGCTCCTTGCATAGTAAAACTGATGCGCCTAATCTAGGTGCATAGCATAATGTAGGCGCATGGCATATCATTGCTAGCATATTTGATGTGCCTACTGTCGGCGCATTCATATATGTCGTTACTGGCGTATAATGCGCCTAGTTTTGGTGTACTACAATTCATTTATAAAGAGAATAGGGTGTCAACAGTTTTTTGGCGCAAAATACAGCCAAAAAAATAGCGCAGCCCTAATGGGACATGTTGCCCTAAGTATAGAAATGCACAAACAATAAAAATAACCCTGCACTTCCTCCCTCAGTCTTCTTCTTTCTTCTGATCCTATGTGATGTTATACACCATTTAAAATGGAGGAATAATGAAAGAAATCTTCTCTGTGTTCCCCTTTTGTAGTCCTCACTATTCTGTGTGTGGATTTAAGACACCTGGCTGCAGCAGGAGCCTCCCCCCTGAGCTCTATCTATAGTAGCACACATACAGTGTTAAGCCCTACCCCTTTGAATCTCGCTGTTCAGCCATTTCCCAGCCAAAAATAAAAAAAAGAGAAATCAATAGGAGATCAACCATTATGTACTTTAAAGGAAATTTACATGACTGTTTGTTTCCAGACTCTTGCAGACTGAGAAACAGCAGTAGCAAAATTTCTAGGTTTAGCCTGCAATTAAAGTAATTAGCTGAAAAAGGCTAGAGTTACCTAAAAACCCAAGTAAAATCTTCAAATTTGTGGAACACTCTGCCAATCAGACGATCACCATGCTACAATGACTATAGATGGTAAACCTCTTAAATGAAATGGGTGTTTAGGACAACCCCTGTAGAGGTTTTCTTGTTGGATGTCGTAATCTCTAGAATTGGTTGATTGCAGATGTTAATTTGACCGAAAAACATCATAAAAGGAAAGGAAAATGTTCTTTAGGAAACGGGTAACGGTATCACCAATAAAGAATAAAAACTAATGATGAACCACACTGTCCTTCAGAAACAGCTGTACGGTGTCATCTTTTGACTCTCGGTAGAACAAGCCAAGGTTGGAATCGCCGTGTTCTTTTGATATTTTTAACCTTTTTACGTGGCACATACAGTGTCTACTGTGACCTAAAATAATTCCACCTGTTGCTCTTGTCTCAAAAGATTCATCGGGCTCAAGCTGAAGTCTGTTATATTTGAAGATTCCTTGTTTAAAGACTGTTACTTTGAAGATATCACATCCAGCAACACTTTCTTTAAGAACTGCTCGTTCATCTCCACCATGTTCTACAACACAGGTGATAACTTATTCAAATTCCTTAAGACACACGCTGTAGAAATCCACAAAATCTTCACAAAATGTATTTACCTGGGCCCAAATCTTTTTTCCCTTAAATTTTGGGGAAAAAAAAATTTAAAAGAAAATCAGAAAGTAATTTACTAGGGTTTGTAATACTAAACCCCATGTAAAAGAATAAAAATACTATACCCCTCCCCCCATATTTACAACAATAAAACTACTAAAATACTGCCCCCCTATTTTTAAAAAATAAAACTACTCTAAACTGCCCCCAAAGTACAAAAAATATAACTACTATAATACGGGTCCCTATGTACAAAGAATAAAAACTACTATACTACTGCCCCCTATTAAAACAGAAAAAAAACTACTTTTAATATTTCCCCTATGTACAAAATATAACTACTAAAAACCCCTGCCCCTATTTTAACAAAGAAAATAAACTATTTAAAAATTCCCCCCCAAAGTTCAAGAAAAATTAACTACTATACTACTACCCCTAGGAAAAAAGAATATAACTATTATAATACGCCTCCATTTTAACAAAGAATTTAACTACAAATAATACTGCCCGGGGTACAAGAATATCCCCTACTAAAAAATCCCCCCTTATGTAAAAGAAATAAAACTATAATCCGCCCCAATGTAAAAAGAATATAACTACTAAAAATATGCCCCCCTATTTTTAAAAAAAAAAATATAATAACTCAAATAATACCCCCCCTATGAACAAGAATATAATTTCTATAAAAAACCTTTTCCCTATTAAAAAAAGAATATAACAACAATAATCCCCCCTATGTCCCAAGAATATAACTACATAATATTTTGCCCCTATTCCCAAGAAAAATAACAACTATAATACGGGCCCCAAAGTCAAAAATATAACTACTATAAATACGGGCCCCCTTTGTACAAAAAAATAACTACTAATAATATCTTTTTTTTAAAAAAATTTGCATAAAAATATTAAAATTTTTAATTTTACATAAAAACCACAGAAGGGAAAGGAATAATTTTTAAACATTACTATTAAAACCCCGTCTTTTAAAACGAATCCTGACACAGGGATATTCCTCCAGCAGACTTTTATTTGGGTTTAATTTCTCAGGTCTTTTGTATATAGGGCCCTTTTCAGACTCTCTAGGATTTTATACCTGACGAAATCGCATGAGGGGAAACCTCCTTATTAAAAGGTGGGGCAGCACCGCGCGCACCACAATGGAAAATGATGACTACTTTTGGATTAAAAATAAAAGGGATTTCTGTTGATTTCCCCTGGGGCTTTTGGCGGGAAGTCTCCCATACAGCAGCTGGGAGTGGGAAACTGTTTCCCAAAATTTGTGGAAAACTGGAGGGGACAGGAAAAGGGCCCCCCATATTTGGGTGCACTAAAGGGGGCACTCAAACAAAAAGATGCCCCCATTGTCCCCCCGGGGGAATTTTGGGGACACTCGCTCGGGGACGGGGACCCGTCAGGTACTTTCCCTTTCACTTCAGTTTGCTCTAAACAAACTTTTTTAAACCATGAAATCCCACCATGCCACTCCTCAGGGTTCGGGGGAACCCCTGGATCCAACATTTTTTTTGCAGCTTGTCTCACGCCCAAGGCTCGGGGCCCCCCTAATTGTATGGGGACACCAAAGGGGGATTTTAAAAAAGGTTCCAATATAAATCCTTCCTACCACTGCTTCACATCATCATACAAGATTTTCCTTTTTATAATTTTTATAATAATAAGACCCCATCCCAAAACGACACGCCATTCTTGAGACCCCTGAATCCTCTTTAGGGGGGCCCCTCCCGACCACCAGAAACAAACTCGGGAAATCTAAACCTTTTAAACGGGAAACGCACCAGGGTTTTAAATCTAAAAGAGCCCTTCCCAAAATAAAGAAGTTTTTAAATCAAAAAAAATTGTGCTAAAGAAAAAGCTTTTGGACACGGCATGGACACCCACCCTCTCGATGGGGAATAAAACAATGTTCCTTCTCATCACACTCATTTCTGCTTCCCCACGGGAAAAGGGAAAGAAACCCAAAATTTGGGGTGGGTCTGGGGTTTAAAAGTATTGGGCACCGGGAACACCACACATATATGGGGAAAAGGGGGATAAAGGAAGCTTCCCATCGGGGCGGGGCCTTCTCCTGATACGACAGTTTCCAATGCTTCCAGCCCTGAAACCTTCTCCCTCACTCACCACCAGTTTTCTCCCCCCAGTTCCCCTTTTTCCCTCACCCAAACCTGCCCAAAACACAAACTCCCGGGATCCTGATCTTACCTGGACATTTTTAAAAAAGGGCCCCAAAAGAAAACTTTCGGTCACTTCCCATCCAAAAAGGGCCTCCCCTTTTTCCCCATTTTTCCCGCGGATTTTTTGACACCTGTGAGAAGGACAAAATTTTCCCCTGTTCTAGACTGCCCCAATTTTCCTTTTAAGGGGACACCAGGACGGTCACATCATCTGCAAACCCCGCAGAATTTTTACCTCCTCCACCTTATTCTGAAAGGGACTCTTAAGCCCTTTGAACATCTTGTTACCCTGAAATTTTACACAAAAAGGGGTCCAGACTAAAAACATAAAGAAAACCGGGCTGAGAGGGAAACCCCGCCTCACCCCTGACGGGACCCCTAAAAGGGCTCTGCAGAGGGGCCATTAAACCAGGGGCTGGCTCACCGCCCCCCTTTATACAAACCGCGGGCCACTGTACAAAGGGCCAAGCGGGAAGCCGTACCCCAACAAAAACCTGGTACGGGGTATTCATGGTGGACCTGAAAAAGGGGCCTGCCCCTAAACCGGGCCCCACAACAAAAGACCCAAAACCCCTTATGCTGCTTAATGTGGGTCCACCGCCTCCTCACTAATAGCAATGAGTCCTTTTTATAGGGGCAAACCTTTTTCCCTCCACAATCTGACGGGTGATGATGACCTTTTCCTTGCCACCTCACCGGGTTCCGAAAGTACAAAAAAATTTTGGGCCCAAAGATCTTATAATCCGAAATTCAGCAAGGACAAGGGAAACGCCAGTTTTTTTAAATTTTTCCCAGATCTCCCTTCTTTTGCCAGTGGGACGGGAAAAATCTGTACTGGGGACGGTAGCAGCTTCCCCCCCCATAGGGGGGAAAATGATTATTTTCCCTCCACCAGGCCAGGGGGCCAATATGTCCCTGAACTTTTTGGTAGAGTTTCCCCGGGTCAGACCACCCCGACCCCCCCGGACCCCCTTTTTTAGTTTTCAGAGAGTCAACTCCTTTTTCACTTCCCCACAGTTATGGGGCCCCTCCGGGGCAAATTTTTGCCTGCACGGGAAATAAATCTAGGAAAGGGTAAACCTTTTTTTTCCAGATAGGTTTGGGGATAGGGCCCCAATTAATCTGGCTTTTTTTTAAACAGATTCCCATAAAAAATAAAAAAAGATCTTATGGTTTTCCTTCTCCCCAGATTGCCCCTTTCCCATTCTAAACCCCCTAAGCCTGTTCTTTTCCCTTTCCCCTGCTGTTTCCGGGTTCTTACGGGCAAAAAGGGGTCGGGGGGGAAACCCCCCCAAATTTAAATCAAACTGTCCCTCCTTTAAGAGACGGAAAAACGGTCGAACGGCGGGCCTCTCACCCTTTCTGCCTTTACCTGGCGGGACTCCCTTACCCCCCACCTCCTCTCCCTGTTAATCCTCCCCCCATAAATGCGGCTCGGGAGCAGTCTCAGGGCAAAAATGATAAAAAGCCTAAACTGTTTTTCCCCCTCCGCATTCCTGAAAAAAAACCTGCTTGATGTCCCCCCTTTCTTTGGCATTCCACCACCTGCGGGCGCTATCAAACAAGCCCCGGGGTTGGGCCCCCCTTTCCGCTCCTTATAAAAGGGTAATGAAGGCCCCCTTTAATCTCGGGTTCCTGGAGCACTGAGCTGTTCACCTTCCAGAAACCCCTTTTCCCCTTTAGATAAAGGGGACTTAGCCAATCCAGCACCACACCACCAGCAATTTGGGCCCCAGAACTCTAGGGGCTTATCCCGTTAAATGGGAACATTTCATGTCCTGCTTAAAGTAAAAACACGGTCTAACCTGCTGGCGTTACCCGGGCCCCTTTTGGAAGTGTAAAGGGCCCTTTTGGTACCAAATTGGGTGTATAGGGATTTTATGAGATGGGAAATGCTTTCACCAAAAATTATTTAGGAAGGTTTCACATATCTGAGCCGCTTGTGACAAATGGGGCCGATCTACATTGCTAGAGGAAAACCCAAAATAAAATTTAAAAACACCGCCAAAAAAAATAAAAACTCTGGAAAGTGGAAAAAAATAAGGGTTTTATCTGCTTGGAACAGCCCCTCCGCTCCTTCCTGGTTTTGCTGAGCATAGACATTAATAACCTATACCCCCACAGTTTTCCACACAAAGTCCTTTATCAGGCAAAAGGCCGGGGCAGATCCCCCAGGACCTTCTCCCCCTTGTACTCTGTCTTTAATTTTAGGATCCCCCAAATCCCCTCATTTTTTTCCAGTCCAAAGGACCAAAAAAGATGCTCCCGGGGAGTCCATCCCCCCCTTTTGGGTGCAAACACCGCGCATTGCTCTTCAGAAAAGGGCTCCTGAAAGGGAAGGGTAATGTCTGACCTCCCTCAGACAGACGCTGATAAATTGCCCACGCCGGCTCCCGAGGGCCAACACTGTTCACCTTAAGAGAGCTTATTCTCAGCTTTGCCATGGGCACATGTGCTTTTTGGTGGCCTTCTTACCCTTCCCCTTTTTTTGTTCTTTAGCATTTTTTGTTTCTCTTGGGTGACAATGATGCATAAAGGGTCATCCTCCTGAGGGGCTTCAACTTGGGGTCTGAGCAGGAACTTGCTCCATTTGCCCCCCCTGGGTCCTCCCTTTTAGCAGAGCACCCTATCTCCCCAAAAAATTTAAACCCCCATCTCTGGTGACTCGCTTCTTTTTGATATTTTAGAACTTTTTTGAGGCATCGCTTTGGTAAATTTTTTTCCTTTTTTAAAAGGTGAAAGTTTTCTCCTCCCCTGCCCGGGCCCAGCAAAACTGGAAACCTTCTGGGTTGAAAAACCACTGGCTGTTTTAAAAGTTTTAATATCGGGATAGTTTTCTTTATGAAGTGTCTCTTTTGTGGCTGGGGAGATCGCTTTTGTATCCCCCGGCAGGAACACCGGAGTCCCCCTTTAGGGTTGGTGGGCCTTTGCCGAGCACTGTCTAACTGGGTTCAGCATTACTTTTTGGAACATGGGCTCTTACATTTTCCCAGTGTTTAAAATTCTGGGGGGCCGGCTTTTGCCTCAAAGTTTCTACTTTCCCGCTCTTCCTTTCCTTTGCTTTTGCAGTTGTGTCATTTTGTTGATTTTGCGAGCGAGTGGACCCTTTTCCCTTTAAAAGTGTGCCCCGGCTCGAGCACCCGGTTCCCGATACAACTCCGTGGGAATTGTCCTTCACAAGCCCCCAAATGTCCAAAATAGAAAAACATTTTAAAACGGGGGCAATTAAAAGCAAGGGTGTCTGCCCCCACAAACTATGGCAAAAAGCGCGGGGCCCGATAAATAACATACCCCTCCTCTGGGCCCCCCGGTAGAAAAATTTGGGAAGGGGGCCTGGTGATCCCCTTGGATTGGCTAAGCTGAATCTTCCCCTTATATCCCCCCCTTTTCCCGAAATCCTCCTCCATAATTTTTTCCCGGGAAAGGGTCTTTTAAACCCCAAAATTGGGCCTGCAGGGCCCGGGGCAACTAGGGTCTTCCACAAGCCCCCACCTCAGAAATGGGAAAAAATAGTGGCCGTCACACTTTTGGCTTGGGCAGTTGGATCACTTTGGGGTGCCCTTTCCCGATCTCATTCTCCCCTTTGGGAACAATTTAAAAATGCTCCGAAAAGGTCCAAACTTAAAAGCAGCTTGAAGCTGATAACAAAAAACCGGGGGAGGGGATTGGGGATCCAAAAGGGGTTACACCTCAGAGGCTTTAAAAAATTTATAAAGGTCCTTCAGCAAAAAGTTTTTTTTTCCCAAATTTTTAGTCCGGGGGGGAAACCCTTTCCCCCTGGGCCCTTTTATACTTTATCCTCACAGCGTTCCTCCTCTTTGGGGGGGGGGTTAGCTGCTCTGTTTACCCGGGAAAAAGGATCTCTGAAAAGGAAAAAAATGCCCGCAAACGGGTCAGTCCTGGGCCCCCCCCTCTTCCCAAAGGGTTAAATGAGCCTGGGCTGCTCTGCTTGGGGGACTGGGGACCCCCCGGGGTTTTTTGCAGTGTTAAATGACAGTACTTGGTTTTTTCAGCGTTTCTTAAAAAATTGGGTGTTTTGTAAGCACTTTTTTAACCTGCTCTCAGCATCAACACATTGCAAACCAAAAGTCCCCGAACTTTATATCTCACAGGGTTTTGAAATTGGTTTCCCAAATGTTTAAGGGGGCCACTTTTTCAGGGGGCTCGTCACACAGTTTAAGGGCTTTGTGGGGTCCCGCTTTATACAATTTAGGGCTCTGGGGGGGTCCCCGTTTACACATCAGGGCTTTGCACTTCCCCCACAGTCTCACTAACGAGCAACTCACCTGTGCTGATGGAAATCTGCTTTCAGTTAACCCCAAATTTTTGGGCCCGGGGCAGAGTTTTCCACACAAATCCGAAAATACAGTGCTTGATTTTCCCAATAACTTGGCTCATAGATTCCTCGGCCCCCCGTCCTGGGGCCATCACCTTTTGGATAAAATCCCAAAACTCTTATTTTCCCCAACACTTCCTTTCCCCTTTAGACTTTTGGATTCTTTTTTTTTTCCCCTTTTTCCCATTTCCCAGTTTTTTTCCCTCTTGGGGATGGTGTTTGCTCCTTTATCCATCTAATTTCCCCAGTACAAGCCACTTTCCCCCTTTTTACGGGCAAACCAGACACTCATAAATTTCATCAAATTTTTCTTAGGGTCAGTCTCTAACTTGATTTCATTTTTCAAAATTTTTAAATTTCCTTCTTAAGCTTCAATATCCCTTTTCCTCCACTTACATTAAAACTCATTTAGAAAAAATCAAAAAAACTGCTTTCAGACCCCACCAAAAACCCCCATTCCCAAATCTTCTTCTCCATGTGGAAGGCCACACTCCAGACCAGGGGCTTTCCCTGGATCGTCAGCCCAGCTGCCCTCACCTCCTCCTGGGTCAGAAGCCATGCCTCCGCCCAGCAGGGAGCTCAGCAACACACGTCTGCTCCCTCCTATGTACAAGAATATAACTACTATAATACTGCTCTCTATGTACAAGAATATAACTACTATAATACTGCTCCTATGTACAAGAATATAACTACTATAATACTGCCCCTATGTACAAGAATATAACTACTATAATACTGCCCCTTATGTACAAGAATATAACTACTATAATAGTGCCCCTATGTACAAGAATATAACTACTATAATACTACCCCCTATGTACAAGAACTACTATACTACTACCCCCTATGTACAAGAATATAACTACTATAATACTGGCTCTGTGTACAAGAATATAACTACTATAATACTGCCTCTGTGTACAAGAATATAACTACTAATAATGCCCCCCTATGTACAAGAATATAACTACTATAATACTGCCCCTATGTAAAAGAATATAATTACTATAATACTGCCCTCTATGTACAAGAATATAACTATTATAATACTGCCTCCTATGTACAAGAATATAACTACTATATTACTGCTCATATGTACAAGAATATAACTACTATAATGCTACTCTCTATGTACAAGAATATAACTACTATAACACTGCTCCTATGTACAAGAATATAACTACTATAATACTGCCTCCTATGTACAAGAATACAACCGCTATCATACTACTCTTTGTACAAAAATATAACTACTATAATACTGCCCCTATGTACAAGAATATAACTAATATAATACTGCCTCTATGTACAAGAATATAACTAATATACTGCCCTCATGTACAAGAATATCACCGCTATAATACTGCTCTTGTGTAAAAGAATATAACTACTATAATACTGCTCCCTATGTACAAGAATATAACTACTATAATACTGCTCTTGTGTAAAAGAATATAACTACTATAATACTGCCCCCTATATACTTAATGTAAGAACAAGAGGGAATCTGGCCGTAATTTCTCTTTAAAGTACACTTTATTTTATAGTTCTAAAATGTTGCTTTCACAATGGGGTAACCTTTGCTCTATTTCTATCATAACCACTGTCGCTCTTGATTTCCAGACCTGTTTGACTATAAATTCATCAATAGCCGGATAATTAACAGCACGTTCCTGCACAGCAAGGAGGGATGTCAGCTGGATTTCAGTGATGACATTAATAACGCTTACATGATCTATTTTGTAAGTTTCCTGGGGACGCTGGCGGTGCTTCCGGGCAATATCGTCTCTGCCTTGTTGATGGATAAAATTGGGCGTCTTCGTATGCTGGGTAAGAAAATGAAAAATACAAGGATCTTATTGAACTGTGCATATGATGGACTTACATGCTGGTCCTACAGAGACATAGACTCCCTTTGTAGTCACTTGTCGAGTCCTGAACGATGGACTCCTCCTATTATATCAGCAGGTTTTCTAAACCAGACAAGCCCTTTAAGTAGCCTACATTTCTGACACTTATATCGCTCGGATTTCCTCTGCCCACAAGGGGTAGAGAGAAGATGGAATACCTTGCTTAATTTGCTTATATTCTGCATCAATATAACCAGACCACCAGGGAATATATAGTGGCAATGCATCAATGGTGCCATATTTTTTATGGTGGTATAAGGCTAAGTTCATACGCCATAATTACGCCCCGCAATTACGCCATGTGTTCGGGAGCTCCCGCAGGGCGGGGGGGGGGGGGGGGCAGCCGCCCCCCGGCCCTATAGACACGCATTTCTCGCGGCGCGTAAACGCCGTGAATAATTGACATGTCACTTATCTCCCCGCGCGGCGTATTGTGCGAGCGGGGAGAGCAGGCGTGATCCATAGTTCTCTGGATTACCGTAATGACTGGGACGTATTTCGCCCTGTATTGAGCGCAGTACGCCGCAAAATACGTCCCAATTTAAGCCGTGTGAACATAGCCTAAAAGTAACCAAGGCAAACCAAATAGTTTAGTATTGTTTGCGTGGGTAGAGATCCTGTAGTGGCCCCTACTGTTAGTCTATCTTTAAAGGGATCGTCTCACTAAAATGATTAGCTTTCAACATGTTGGGACAGGTAATTGGAGACTTTTTCTAAAGACATTAGTCTTTTGATATTGCCCTGATCATGTCTCTAGGTTACTGTCCTGATCAGACAGAAACCAGGGAGGGACATCACCATGACCAGATAGAAGCAAAGAAGCGGATACTTTATCTCTAACAAGATTAGAATAATTATCCCTGAAAAGCAATTGTTTTGACTCCTGGAATTTTACTTTACTGGTGAAATCTCCAGTAGTCATCTCAATGTAATAGACTAAGGTATGAATAAACCTACCATCTAAAATATAACTTCTATTTAAAGGGGTTGTCTCACTACACTGATTCATCTTACCTCAGTCCTGTTTTCTTGGTTTCATTTTGAATTCAGGGGAGTGTTTACTGGCTTCCACTAGGCTGCAGTAGAAGCCAGGTCTGTAGCTATAGTAACCAGTGCTGGCAGCTTATCAGGAGAGATCGGACAGGTCTGTAGCTATAGCAAGCAGTGCTGGAAGCCTATCAGGAGAGATCGAACAGGTCTGTAGCTATAGCGACCAGTGTTGGCAGCCTATCAGGAGAGATCGAACAGGTCTGTAGCTATAGTGACCTGAGGAGCTGATGCAGCCCATACAAGCGGGGATATCTAGGAATAGGTAGGACACAGTTAATGGACATATATTGCAAAGTGACTTGTTTTTGCAAGAGCTTTAACATAAAAGGCAGCAATCCTTGTAGTGAGACAACTCCTTTAAATATGTTAAAAACCTGTTTGTACATTCAAGAGCTATTCATCTGCTACAATAAATTTATATGGCCTGTACGGACACGACAGCAAATTAGGCTATCCGATAATTAGCCTATAGACTAGAGAAGAATATACATATTGGCCAACTCTCCCTTATTCTCTCCACTAATTGGCCCTCGTGAAAGTGGGGAGTTTGGCCCGACAAGGACGGCCCCACCTCTTGATGGTAGTAGTAGAAGCAAGTAAACACGCCCCTGAATTAAAAAATGAAACTGAGAAAACAGGACTGAGGTCAGATGAATCGATGGAGTGAGACAACCCCTTTAAGTTATGCTTTGAAGATAGAAAAAGTAATGATTTAGTTAATATAATAATCTTGTGACACATGATTAATTCCTGAATATATCACTGACTGACCTATCCATGTTCCCAGCTGGTTCCAGTGTCATGTCGTGTATTAGCTGCTTCTTCTTATTCTTCGGGAACAGTGAGTCGGCCATGATCGCACTACTCTGCCTTTTCGGTGGAGTCAGCATTGCTTCTTGGAACGCTCTGGATGTCCTGACGGTGGAGCTCTACCCCTCAGACAAAAGGTATGTGGTTTTGAGGTTGTCATGAGGTCTACAGTAACCATGGTTAGATATTAGGCCTGTTCACATCTGTGTCAGGGGTTCTGTTTAAAGCAGGGGTCTCTTACTGCGGCCCTCCAGCTGTTGGGAAACTACAACTCCCATCCTGGATTTATATAATCTATAACAGTGGGCATGATGGGAGTTGTAGTTTCCCAACAGCTGGGGGGCCGCAGTTTGAGACCCCTGGTTTAAAGCCTCCATCGCAGAAGTAGAACTGAAACCATTTCACAATAGACACCAACGATGCCTGATGGAGCCCAACGACTGCAATGGGGTTTGTTGCATTTCCGTAGTGGTATCGCTTATTTTAATGAAAAAAATAGAGCTGTGTCCATTTTTGACGGAATCTGCAACAGAGGCTCCGAACTTGGCCTCCGACACAGATGTGAACCAGCTGTTGGCACTTTGCTTTCTCTCTATTAGAATTTTTTGCCCTGTGATATTTTGCACTTAGTGAGCCTTATGTATGAAAACGGTCTAGTAGTAAGACTGTCTTTGTTGCCCATAGCAACCAGAGCCCACGGCGACCAATCAGAGCTCATAACGACAAATCAAAGCCATAGCAACCAATCAATTCATATAGTGCTCTGGGAAAATAAAAGCTGGGCTCTGATTGGTTACTTTGATCTCTGAAAAATAGGCATTAAGCAATAATCATGGGAAGTATATACAGTCATGTACAGTAGCTGTAGAATGGGCCCCAAGAACCATCGGCACTGGCGGGCCTCGAGAATCAGCTCCACTGGCGGGCCCCGAGAATCAGGGTCCACTTGGCCCAGAGAACCAGCCCACTGGCGTGGCCTACCGACAAATTCAGGCCCCTAGGCACCCGAGAATCAATTCTCCAAAAGCTGGGCAGGGCCCAAAAATCATTGCTACATGGGGGCCCATCAAGCTAGAATGGCCCTGGCGGGGCCCCGGCCCCAAAGTCAGCTCCACTGGCGGGCCCCAAGAGTCAACTCCACTGGCGGGCCCCAAGAACCAACTCCACTGGCGGGCCCTTAGAATTAAGAACACTGGTGGAACCTAGGCACCCCAGTCTAATGTTGAATGCCTGAATTGGGAACACCCATCTCCATCAAAGGCTGATAAAGCTCCTGATATTCATTACCCATAAGCTTCCACTGTAAGAAAAGTTATATTGCACAGGATATATATTTTTTTACTGTATGCCTTTTTTATGGAATAGTGTAGTCTACGGCACTACTCCATACAGCAGCTAAACATAAACCTTCATATCTGACACCTAAATGGAAGTCAAAATGACACCTTTTGGCCACTGTTGGGCAATGGAATCAATGGATGCGCTTTTCCTATATGTCGGAAGCTTCACCGGAACATGAAGTAAATATATACACGAGGTGTGGAAATGGTCTTCACATAAGTGCAGAACTAATAATGTCTGGATTCTCAGATTTGTATAACGACACAGGCCCTTAAGCAGCGTGACTCACACTAGGAGATACTATTAAACCATGAATAGTGTGGATCATAATCTGCAGTATTTAATTCAGAGGTGACTCACCAGGAGAACATCTCATCAAGTCATTAAGCGCAATGAGTCACTTGAGACCTGTGAGATGTCAGTAAATACAAACCTGTAAGGCTAATTATCGGCATTTTGCAAAACAGATTTTTTTTGGGGGTTTAAATTGAGGCTCGGTCTACACAGCAAAGGACAGGAAACGCGTCGGAAACCAAAACCTAAAACATGCTTTGAACGTCAGCTTTTGGTCCAAAGCAGCTGGGCTTCCGACAAGTTTTTTGGGGGGGGTTTTCAGTTTTTTTGGGCAGTTTTTAATGTAAGCACAATTCATATACCTGGGCAGTTTTTCAGCAGAACTGTCCATAAACCGCGCCCAAAAAAACTGACGGGTTACATAGACTTCAATAGTAAATTTTCTGCCCTGCTGGAGTTCTGGAGACTACAGAACGTTTTTACCTTCAAAGTCCACGGGATCGATTTTCAGTCGTTCTTCAGCAGTCTCAGAAAACGAAAAACGCTGAAACAACGACCGAAAATGTGTGCAGTGGAGACATAGCCCAAGGCTACATCTAGTGACACTGGTTTACAGTCGGATATTATGCGGATTTAGCATTCAGAATCTGCAAAAATCCGACTGTAAATTATCCCCATAGTCTACACAGCTCGGATTTTCCGAGGTTGGATTTCAAATCCGATTAAAAACTTAGAACATGTTCTATAATTCGCTGAAAAAACAGTGGATTATACTGTTCTATATGAGCTGGCAGAAAACCGACCCCAAAATCCGCCCAAAAAATGCGGTTGAAATAACGGAAACCAATAGTAAAATACCAGTTGGATTTTATAACAATCTGATGGCATGTTTCGTCTGTAGATGAAGCCTTAGGAAGGATATGTGGGTGCGAGACGTCATATCTTTAAATAATAACCAAATTCCTCATACCTCAATGCTAATATTAATTCTTTGCTGTGTATTTAGACTTAGCACACTGCTAAGTCCAATACAGACAGCCTTAGACTGGCCCAAAGGTGAACAGAGGAAATCCCCAAGGGGCTCCTGAGCATAAAAGATTGGAGTTTCTTTTAACCTGCATATACCTCCTTGGGAGAGGCAGAAAGGCAGAGAGAAAGAGGCAAAAAGCAACAGGCAGAGTATAAGATGCATATACAGTAGCTGTAGGGTGGCCCCCCAAGAATCTGCTCCACCGGTGGGCCCCCGAGAGTCGACTCCACCGGTGGGCCCCCAGAGTCAACTCCACCGGTGGGCCCCCGAGAATCCACTTCATAATAAATGTACATAAAACATTTTTGTTATAAAAATACATAAGAAATTTACATGATATCATTCAAAATATTATACTAAAATGTTCTTCATTTGTCATATCTTTGTTTTTCTATTTAATTACAGAACAACGGCCTTTGGATTCCTGAACGCCCTCTGCAAGTTGGCTGCTGTCCTGGGAATAAGCATTTTCACCTCCTTCGTGGGAGTAGCCAAAGCAGTGCTCATCCTTCTGGCTTCTGCTGCGTTGGCACTGGGTAGCTTTTTAGCACTTAAACTGCCAGAAACACGAGGCCAGGTGCTTCAGTGAGGTCCGCCATTGTAAAAATAAGAGAGTAGATTAGTAGACACTGTGAAATGTCTTTTTTATTTTGTTGCTATGTTTGGGGCCCCTTCCCCATATCCTCTGCCCAGAAGTGTGTGGTAAAACAATATGCATTTATGTCATTGAAAATGTATTAGCAAGCGAACAGATTTGCACTATTCTTAGTCTCGGCGCTTCCTCCATGATCAGTGTGGGGTTTAGAAGCCCTAGACTTTGTGTAGAGCAGAATTGTGTGTTCTAGGTAGCTCTAGTTAAAGACAGTAGTCTCCGTTGTGTTTCTAACACCTTTAGTCATTGAAAAGTCCATACAATTTTCTCTTTAAGGTGCGAGACTCGCTGGACTTAGTGAGGATCCAGAACTATTCCTTGATATGACTAGAATTTGGCAAAAGAACACAATACTTGTTGTAGATGATTAGCGTTCTCCAATCTGTGGCTCTCCAGGTGTTCGAGAAACTGCAGCCCTCAGCGTGCCTCGTCAGGGTGTGTTCAAGGTTATAGTTTTACAACAGAGAGCTGCAGGTCGGAGAACACTGGTCTACAACAATCCGAATTTTTGCACCCGAGCCACAGGTTGGAGAACACTGTTCTAGGTATCCCTTCTCAGAGCAACATACATTTTATTTGTTGTACCTTTTGCCGAATGAAGCTACACTAGCTTGAGCTGGGTACTTAATGGATCCTACAATCTTTTTAAGTTTGTAACCAGTACTAAAAAAGATCTTACAGTTGTTCCGGGTCATAATGGATTCATAAAGGATTCTACAATTATTTTAGGTTGTAATAAATTCAGAAGGATCCTCTGATCGTTTTTGGTAGCAGTAAGTACTGTAAGAATCCTACAGTTGTTCTAGGTTGTAATAGATTCCAAAAGATCCTGCAGTCATTTTGGATAGTAACCAGTACTGAAAGGACCCTACAATTGTTTTGGGTAGTAATTAGTACTGTAGGATCCTACAATTACTTTAGGTTGTAATAGATTCAGAACGATCCTATGTTCATTTTGGGTAGTAATCAGTACTGAAAAGAATTTAAAGTTATTCTATTTTGTAATGCATTTGGAAAGAGCCTGCAGTCATTTTGGATAGCAACCAGTATTGAAAGGATCGTACAGTTGTTCTAGGTTGTAGTAGATTCCAAAATGACTGTGGGAAGTTTCTGAATCTGTTACAACCTAGAATAACTGTAGGATCCTTTCAGTACTGGTTACTATCTAAAATGACTGCAGGATCTTTCTGATAGTAATTAGTACTGAAAGGATCCTACCGTTATTCTAGGTTGTAATGGATTCAGAAAGATCCCACAGTCATTTTAGATAGCAACCAGTACTGAAAGGATCCTACATTTGTTCTAGGTTGTAATAGATTCAGAAAGATCCCACAGTCATTTTGGATAGTAATTAGTACTGAAAGGATCCTACAGTTCTAGGTTGTAATAGATTCCAAAATGACTGTGGGATCTTTATGAATCCATTACAACCTAGAATAACGGTAGGATCCTTTCAGTACTAATTACTATCCAAAATGACTGCGGGATCTTTCTGAATCTATTACAACCTAGAACAAATGTAGGATCCTTTCAGTACTGGTTGCTATCTAAAATGACTGTGGGATCTTTCTGAATCCATTACAACCTAGAATAACGGTAGGATCCTTTCAGTACTAATTACTATCAGAAAGATCCTGCAGTCATTTTAGATAGTAACCAGTACTGAAAGGATCCTACAGTTATTCTAGGTTGTAACAGATTCAGAAAGATCCCACAGTCATTTTGGAATCTACTACAACCTAGAACAACTGTAGGATCCTTTCAATACTGGTTACTATCCAAAATGACTGCAGGATCTTTCTGATAGTAATTAGTACTGAAAGGATCCTACAGTTCTTCTAGGTTGTAATAGATTCAGAAAGCTCCTGCAGTCATTTTGGAAAGTAACCAGTACTGAAAGGATCCTACGGTTGTTCTAGGTTGTAATGGATTCAGAAAGATCCTACAGTTGTTCTAGGTTGTTAGGGGATTCTGACGATCCTATGATAGTTAGGTAGTAATCAGTACTATAAAGGTCCTACCGTTATTCTAGGTTGTAAAAGATTCAGAAAGAGCCTGCAGCCATTTTGGACAGTAACCAGTACTGAAAGGATCCTACCGTTGTTCTAGGTTGAAGTGGGTATTAGCAGCCATTTAGGGTTGGACAAAAATTTCTAAAAACGCTTTGTCCAAATGCCCAACTCAAAACCTCCACTCAATGTCTAGTCAGGTGTAAGGAACACAAATAGGAATTCTAGTTTAAACCTATCGGTAGATGTGAAAATGTCCTTGCTACAACCAAAGTGCATTGGTGCCTACGTAGCCGGGAAACTTCTTTTCACACAAATGTTCTAGAAATGAAAAAAAAGAAAAAAAAAGTCTGGGGTAGCCGAAGCAGACCGCAGAAACCTAGAACTAGTCTCATGTGAACCATCATTAATATATTTAGTAGAATTCTTATAATGATTATTCATTAAATTCATTGGCAATGGGTTATGGCGGCCATCTAGGCCTGTGGTTGGTAATTTAGAGAATTAGGCTTAGATATTTGTCAGCATAGGGTTAAGCGTTACTCCTAAATCCGGTTATATTTTGTAGCGGTAGACATGCAGTGATCTCTGAATACGTTGCTTGTCTTGGGGAAATCAAACCCATGCAATTAATTTGTCCTCTTTGGAGTGAATACTAAACACTTCTTAGATAAAAACAGTATCATGTTTGAATGATGGTAATTTTTTTTTTTTATATTTAATTATTTTATGTAATGCTTAAAATATTTCTGAAAGTGTCGTATGTTTCTGACTAATGTGACTTAGAAAAGCACAGAAATATGACCAGCTCTTAAAAATGAAACATTCCATGAGATTATGGCACATTCCATTTATGTAAGTAGATATTTTCTTTATCATTTATAGTTTAGGTACCACAAGTCCCAATTTTACACTATAGGAAGCGACTACTGCACTATAGGTATAGCAAAATCACTCAGCATATGGTCACATGGCAGCAGGGGAGCCAACAGGGCAGTAGCGGCAGTACTGCCATCAGGAGTCCAGATCAAATCTTGCTAAAATAGGGGCCCGGTGTGTCCCTCCCCCACCACCCACTTACCTCCATATTTAAAGGGGTTGTCTCACTACAAAGATTAGTTTTCAACATATAGGGGCAGGTAAT
Source organism: Phyllomedusa bahiana (assembly GCA_025379985.1). NCBI lineage: Eukaryota > Metazoa > Chordata > Amphibia > Anura > Hylidae > Phyllomedusa > Phyllomedusa bahiana. The sequence goes on along the minus strand of JAODAL010001484.1, from coordinate 204,214 downwards.
TGAAGACTTTTTCCAAATATGTCTCATTTGATTTTTCTCTGCTCAATAAATGAGAGACTTTATCTGCTCTGAGTGCACACAGGTTTCTTTGGTTACCATCCTGCCAATCAAAGGTAATTAGTCTCTTTTGTTTGTTAGAGATAACACACTCTGTTCTCAAGCTGCTGACCTCATGTGTGATGACCTGTGGTGACCTCACTCCCTGCTCTCCAATAAGACAAAGAGCAGAGAGAGAAGGGGAGAGCAGGGAGTGAGGTCACCACAGGTCAAAACACATGACATCAGCAGCTTGAGAACAGAGTGTGTTATCTCTAACAAACAAAAGGGACTAATTACCTTTGATTGTTTACTTTGAGCTCTGAAGTGCTCTGCTCTATAGAGAAGATCTCCTGCTCTCATGTCACTGTAATTAGATGAGCTGTGAATATGGAGCTGATATGCTAATCGCGGCTATAGAACCACCCACAGCCTAATCAGGAAGAGACAGGATGCATGAATTTAACACTGTTTTTGGTCTGTGAAACAGCATGGCGAGACAACCCCTTTAATTTCAGTGTGATACGGTGCAAGAGAGGAACTGGTAATGGGTGGTAGGGTCTAGATGGTTTAGCTGTATGGGCCACAAAAATTTCCGATGGCACTCCTGCATGGAATGATGGGATAGGGTTTGGCCTGTTTGTGTCCCATATTTTAATTTGCCGCTGTTGGTGGCAATAAAAGGTCCATGTTGATGAAAAGGACCATACAAGATCAAAATGAGCCCACAATTTTGGCATTTTTTGTCACCCAGAACAAAGGGACCGGATGGGTTTTTTCTCCCTCCAAACCTTCTTTCACCTGTTGTTGGTTAATATTCCAGTTTCTTTGGAGAGGGGTGTCCTATGCAGGTTCTCAACACCTAGCAGAAAAAAAATGTAGGACTATCTAGGTCAGGAAGCTCACGTCAGCTGCATGGTCTTAATCTATGCACAGGTGTCAAACTCAAGGTCCGGGGGCTGAGTCTGGCCCACCACGCTCTTTTATGTGGCTCCTGAGAGCTTAGAGACAGCTGGTGAGCAACTCGCATGTGATGGCACAGTTCTGACAGTCCTACCAATGCACCTAGCCACCCTCCAAAGGCCCTTCGTGGGCAACCACAATGCTGTTGGGGCCACAGTGAAAATGAGTTTGACACCCCTGATCTATAGGATATAAACCCTTGTCATTTGTTTTTTTTGGGGGGAAAAGCACAAACTTGTAAAGATTGTAATATTTGAATTGGCTACTGTTGTGACAAAAAAAGTGTGTTAAAAAATAGAAATACTGTAGATGGATATAATTTTTTTTGTAGATCTCACTGTAATACATTAAAGTAGACCCAATTTTGGTTTATAATAACAATTAAGCTCAAATACCTATATATAAAAAAAAAAAAAAGTTATGGGTCCTGAGTATATTTGTGCTTCTGTACTGCTTATTTTTTATTTTACTTACTGTAGTGGTGAGATATAATCACCTCAAAAGATGTCAATACTAGTAGGAGACTTAATTTTCCATCTCCCGTCGCACCCTCGCTTAAGTGTAAACCGAAGTATATTGTAAAATAGTTTATTTTGTTAAAAAAAAAAAATCAGTTTTTTGCAAGTGGACTTCTGGAGGCGAGGCCCCTTTTGTGTATGATGTGAGCACCATCTGTAGCAAATCCCAGTAGGCAGTCATTGTCCGGCGTCTATAGCAAAAACCATCATGTCGCAAAAAAACCACTGCATGCCTGTTGAGTGCCATACCCCCCCGAGATGACAGACTTAGTAGTAGACGCGTTTTTACATCTTAATAAAATTAAATGTGTCGGTAAGGAAACAAAGAAATAGTTTATTTATATAATATGAATGGTAATTTTGCCACCATTTGTATAATACTGTAAATATATAGATCTATATGGGAAATTACATTGTAACAACCTATTAGCTAGTGACTTCAATGTACACAATTTTTGTTCATGGTATGGACTTCCTTGCAGCATATCTAGATGTACTGTGTGCATATCTTCATAGTTTCCTTATAACGGAAGACTTTGCTTCCGGATATTTCTTGAAGTCACAAGCACACAACAAAAAAATCCAGAAAAGCTGGTGCCCATTGACCATGCCTGCTACGATTGACTGCATTCTCTTAAGACTATGATGACATGTATCAAAAAGTCTGTAGGTCTAATGTAGGCTGGAAACCAACCAACAGCCTAGGAGAGGGGTCTTCAACGTCAGCTCTCCAGCTGTTGGGAAACTACATCTCCCATTATGCCCATTGATATAGATTATATAAATGCATGATGGGAGTTGTAGTTTCCCAACAGCTGGAGAGCCGACGTTGAAGACTTCTGGCCTAGGGATACAACACCACCTTTTGTACTGTAAATCAGGAGAGTTCAACTGAGAAGTCCTCATGGAACAGTAGACACGATGGTCGGCTTTAACCATTCTTCAGTGTCCTGTTGTAAAGACATTTTGTATTCTAGATTCTCGCTCTATAGAAAAAGAAGAAAAAAAATGTAATTAGCAAACGACAGTACAATGTGATGGACCAAGAGAAAAACGTTGACCAAGTCTTCTGCTAGGAGTCATCTTCTGCTGCTTTATCGGACCTTACGGCCTACTCAGGTTAAGAGGCTGTGACTTACCTTCAAGCAGATCTTCCTGACAAAGATAGTGTCATACCTGACTGTACGAGTCCAAGAGGATGTAGACGCGTTTCCTTTTTTATTCTAGAAGATAACTTTTAAAACAAAAAGCATGGGTCTTTATAGAGCACAAGCATTTATCGTCAAAGCGACCAGAGCAGAAAGCACAAATGGTAACCTATTTCTGTGTTCCTCACGATAGAGGATTAATTGGTGTTATAGTGTGTCTGTACTGACTGCAGCTATTATAATTACGTATTCCTAAAACTATCCATGCTGATCCTTCTAAGCAAAACTATGTACTAATCTGTACAGAAATGTAAAACAAAAAAAAAATGCAAAAATCGAACTATTTTTCAATGGTTGGTATTAACTGTATGTACTGAGGCCGTATCTTGCGTCTTCGTGTTGTGGCCATGCTTAATGTTCACTAGACTTGTTCTATATTGTTTTTATGTGAGTGAATAGAAAAATAAAAAAAATTCCTTTTCAGACTGTAACTACCCAGTACAGAGGACGAATCACATCAGCAGAAATCTATAGGTGGCTATCTACAATGTTTTTTGATTGACAATTTAAAGATGGCGTCAATGCCGAAGTGAAAATTGGTTTTGAACACTGAAATATACATGCAGATCCATTGTCTTCGTTATGTGTGTAGGATCATACAATGGGAAACATCAACACTGTCCAACTATATAAGCAAGAGGTAGTAGCAACTTCAATTTTTATTGTACATCGTCAATATATCGGCACCATCAAGTTAGTCATTAAATAAAAGCTAATGCAGAGTTTTACCTAAAGGACATGGAAGGATCACCTTAAATTATTATTGTACATCATCAATATATTGGCACCATTAAGTTATTCACTAAATTAAAGCAAATGCAGAGTTTTACCTAAAGGACATCGAAGGATCACCTTCAATTATTACTGTCCATCGTCGATATATTGGCACCATTAAGTTATTCACTAAATTAAAGCTAATGCAGAGTTTCGCCTAAAAGACATGGAAGAATCGAAAATTTTCAAATCATGCAAGCTAAACATTTTTTTCTTAACAGGGTCTACTATATACAAAATCCAAAGAGACAATTTCCTATGGGAAACAAAACTCTGGCTACCATCACTTGCTCCAACAACATCTCTGATGTGAAATCCTTTTGTGCAAATTACAATTAGTGAGTGCATCACCATTTTAACATATTCCTTATAGATATTTTCCCCACAGAAGGACAAAACCAAATCTTTAAAACTTGCTCCTAATCTTTATTCTTTGACAAGGACATTGATAAGCAAGAATTCTCATCGGGAAAAGTACTGACAGAGAGCAACTCAAGTTTTTGGGAAAATAAATTCTATTTTGAAACTAGGGGGATAATAAAATAGTCGGTAAATCACGATCACTGTCAGTTTTGTATATAAAGCAGCGTATAGAGACTTACTAATACATTGAACATTTGGTTTGGGGAAAATAAAGGAAATCATCCTGAATTATTCTTTGCGTCCATGTTGAAAAAGTGACTGATGACACAACGTGTTAGTTGAAATTGGGGAAGTTCTCCCAAAGAAAACATAGAAAAAAATATCAGCCAGATACTTGAAATGGACAACTATATGTAACTTAATGGCACAACAATGAACAAACTACACAGTCGTCATCAGATTGCCATGAACAACATTGTGACAATCAGTTTGTGTGCCGTGTATACGTCACCTGTCATTTTTTGCCAAATATTTTTATACTTTTTTTTTTTCCCTCAGTTTGTCGTCTTTGTTGCTGTATCAATTGTTCTACAATAACTTATGATGCAATAGTGGTAGATGTGTAATAGGATATGATAATATGATAGAGATGGAGGAAGTTTGGGGGCTGGACCGTGGGTCTCGTTAGGAGTTGTCCAACATTTTAAAAATTCTCAGTGTGCAATAAAGAACCGGCGGGTTCGAAGAACAGGAAATGTATCCAGTTGAGCCATTCAGAGGCGTAACTTCAAGAGCTTGGGCTCTACTGCAAAAAGTGAAATGGGGCCCCCCAGTTATCATGCGCCATTTACAATGCTGGTGGTTTCTTATGTGGCAAAAGGGCTTTTGGGCCCCCTCAGGCTGCAGGGGCCAGTAGCGACTGCTACCGCTGCACCCCCTGTAGCTACGTCCTTGGAGCCATTTATGTAACTGGAAGCTACTATTTTCTTAACCTGAGCCAACGTGGACTCGAGCCTGGTGCTCTGGTGACGTTAACAGTTTCAAGTTAATTGATCAATTAACCAACAGCCCAAGAAGTGACTCTGGAATCCTTTACAAATGCTTGAGTATACTTTTAGACAGTGAGTGTATGCCTCCCAAAAATTTGACCAATGTCTTTGGAGAGCACCACAATCTGTTGTCCATCAAGAATTTTTGACGCGTACCAATGCTGAAGTGGTGCATCAAACCTCATACAAAAAAGTTACTTAGACCAGGGGTGTCAAACTTAAATCCACAATGGGCCAAATTTAAAAACTTGGACAGAGTCACTGACCAACCTTGATATTTATTAAAAAAAAAAAAAAAAGTATACAAATTATGACATTTTTTATTATCATCAGCTATAACTGCCTTATGTCCTTGTACACTCCTAGGGGCAGAAAAACAGTCCGATACCCACTATATATGTACTGAATACAGTCAGTTAACCATCTCCTGTGGTCTTCACATTGCTTCTTATCTGTTGTACGGCACAGTGTCTCCATTTGGAGTACCCTGCTGCCTGCAGAGATGCTGGGGCTGAGAAGCAGCTGGAAAGGGTAAAGGTTCAGGCTCCAGATCCTCGTTTCTCCCTGTGAGCTCCTCTTATCAGTTCTCCCACTGTACGAGTTGTTGTTACTCCTGCCACGTGGTCTTTTCTTTGCTCTATGCAGGCGGTAAAGCCCAAGTGAGTGCATTGTAATGATAGCTTCAGGCTTCTTCCTATGTACACCCTCTGGTCCTGTGGGCCAGATGTGGCCTACAGGCCTGAGTTTGACACCCCTGACTTAAAAGCTTTAGGAGGCACAAGCTTGACACTAACATTTGAAACTGGGGGATAAATGTGTCATTGACACAAAATCAAGGAATCTGTTTGAAACCAAACCACCACTGCTTGATCTTGGGAGACCAATAACATTTCTTAAAAACTAAAGGTCAAGATTTCTAGATAGACTTACGTCAGGATCTTCATAGACTATTTTGAAGCTAATCACATTTCAGACATGGCAAGACAACTCCTGACGAGAACTTACCTCCAGCTCCGTACTCCTCAGGTCTCTAATACGTTTTTTCGTCTTCGATCCATTCCTTGTAGTAGTTGTTCTCCACATACGTAGTACTGTCTGTTTGCAAACTGTACCGTGATGTAGTTTATAGATGTTTGTAAAGAACAGAGATCTGAAAAAAATTACAAATTTGTGTCTTGGGAAAAAAAAAAAAAAAAAAATCCATTTTGTCTATACAAAAGTGAATAGTTATATGGGAGGTATTTTATTGTCATGCTGATACGGTGCTGTGGAAGGTGTATGAGAATCCGTGCTCCCTGGAATTCAGTTCATCTTTATTGTGCAACAAACCAATTCCAGGGTGAAATAAGATATCAATAAATATATGTCCACAAGTGATAAGTGGTGTCAGTTGTGGTTAATGTGTAACATCGTGAATTTTTGATGACCATGAGAAGTCTTATGCAGTGGTATAGCTACAGGGGTCTTCATCATCACAGTTCCAACACGGCCTCTAAGGCAGGTTCTCCAACATGAAGTATAATGACTCTCCAATAATTACCATATAAAGATTTTTTATTCCAAAAAATACATTATAAATACAAAAAAAGAGCCTCTTGAGAAAGCTGGCGGCGAAACGCACGTCGAGGCTAATACCCTCCTTGGTGACATATCCACCACTTTAGTAATGAATTGAAATATAGGTTTTTGTATTTTTATCATAATTTTTTTGTGGGTTTGGTGCATTTTTGATCACTTGATCTGTTATGTGTATATTTATTATGCATCTTTCCAATTTACTGTTTGTTAACTTTGGGTGAGGGATGTGTCACCAATATTTGTATTGGGAGTATTTTGTGTTTTTAAATGTTTATAAGGTTGTTTCAGTTGTGATAGCTGATTTTTTTATCTTTATAATGTATTTTTTGGAATAAAAATCTTTATATGGTAATTATTGGAGAGTCATTATACTTCATATTGGTACATGTTGTTTATGGTATGGCGACTTACACTTATGTTTAGACCAGTTTTTGAATTGGTATTGTAGGTTTGCCAACATGCCCTACTTCATTGGCTGTTTGCCCCTTAAAGGGGTTTCCTTACTACAGACATTGATGGTATCTCTCTAGGATACACCATCAATTAAAATAGGTCTGAGTTCGCCTCTGGGACCTGCACCTATCTCCTAAACCTCTCAGTTCTGAACAGAGAGGTGGTCAGGACTCTTCCGACCACTGTATTCATTTTATGGGAGAGTCCCGACCACCTGTCCCATTCATGTCTATGGGAGCGTCCCGACCACCTGTCCATTCATGTCTATGGGAGCGTCGCGACCACCTGTCCATTCATGTCTATGGGAGCGTCCCGACCACCTCTCCATTCATGTCTATGGGAGCGTCCCGACCACCTCTCCATTCATGTCTATGGGAGAGTCCCGACCACCTCTCCAATCATGTCAATGGGAGAGTCCCAACACTTAAATTCTGAATAGTCTATTGGGATTAGTCCCGGACACTTCCATTACATGTCTATGGGAGAGTCCCCGACCACCTTTTTCCATTCTTTGTCTATGGGAGAGTCCCGACACCTCTCCTCATTCAATGGTCTATGGGAGAGTCCCGACACCCCTCCATTCAGGTCTATGGGAGAGTCCCGACCACCTGTCCATTCATGTCTATGGGAGAGTCCCGACCACCTGTCCATTCATGTCTATGGGAGAGTCCCGACCACCTGTCCATTCATGTCTATGGGAGAGTCCCGACCACCTGTCCATTCATGTTTATGGGAAAAGTCCCGACCACCTGTCCATTCATGTCTATGGGAGAGTCCCGACCACCTGTCCATTCATGTCTATGGGAGAGTCCCGACCACCTGTCCATTCATGTCTATGGGAGAGTCCCGACCACCTGTCCATTCATGTTTATGGGAGAGTCCCGACCACCTGTTTGCCATATAATCCATGGGCTATGGGAGAGTCCCGACCACCTGTCCATTCATGTCTATGGGAGAGTCCTGACCACCTCTCCATTCATGTTTATGGGAGAGTCCCGACCACCTCTCTGTTCAGAACATTCTATACTCAGAACTCCCATTCATGTCTATGGGAGAGTCCCGACCACCTCTCTGTTCAGAACAGTGTTTCTCAACTCCAGTCCTCAAGACCCACCAACAGGTCAAGTTTTCAGGATCTCCTCAGTATTGCACAGGTGATATAATTATTGTCAGTACATTCTGTGGGAGATCCTGAAAACATGACCTGTTGGTGGGTCCTGAGGACTGGAGTTGAGAAACACCGATTTAGAACGTTCTATACTCGGAACTTCCATTCAGGTCTATGGGAGAGTCCCAACCACTTCTCCTGTCAGGATGGAGAGGTTTCGGGGCTCATTGAGGAGATAGGTGCAGGTTCCAGAGGTGGGACCCAGACTCATCAGAAATTGATGGTGTATCCTAGAGATATGCCATAAATGTCTGTAGTGAGAAAAACCCTTTTAATTGGGCAGAGTGTTCTTCAATCATTACCTAACTATAGAGAGAACCATGGGGTCATACAGTTACAGCTCCACAGTGCTATCTATACTTTGTACTCTATACGATCGGTCGTGGGTTACTGCCAGGACAGTGTTGGAGCATTGAATGACCATTATTCAATGCGTAACAACCTGTAGAATACAGATAACACATTATATTTACCAAAGATTGAACGCTGTAAAAGCAAAACACCCGCAAACATGGCGAAAATATGTGGGTTTTTTGCACAATTTGTCCCACTTGGAATTTTTTTGCAGTTTCCCAGTATATTCTATAGTACAGTGAATAAGACCATTAGAAAGTACATCTTGTCCCACAAATAAAAGCCCTCATATGTCTATGTAGGTGGAAAAATAAAAAAGTTATGGCTCTGGGAAGGCGAGGAGGGGAAAACGAACGTGTCAACAAAAAAAAACACCAGGTCCTTAAGGGGTTAAATGTAACTAGCACAAAAGGGTTAAGTTTCGGATAGTGCAGGGAAGGGTTTTTACATTTGTTTTGCTGTCTGTGTCCCTGTTTAGAAGATTTCACCTCACTTTCTGTCTCTTATGTGCTGCTGTGGCATGCTGGCACTTGTAGTTCCACAGCTACTAGCTGCTATGAAAAAAATGGAAGTACAGAGCCAGCATGCCACAGCAGCACGTGCTAAACACATGTACTAATCAGCAACCATAATGCTGATTTGGCCCTTGGTGAAAAAGAGTATGACACCACTGCCATAAAGGGTCGGCTTTGGTTGACGCTGTCGAATCTAGACAAACCAACATCCCTGCCGTCACCTTGGCCGTCGTAGGGAAGCGACAGAGGCTATGAACACATTGGTCACTTTCCAAGTCCATCTGCTTCAGTAACTGCTACGTTAAAAAATCTGACCAATAGCAGAGCTCTATAACTCACAGAACCCCGATTATTGTGAACACTCCTTCCTATTCTACAAGATCAGCTCTCTACTGCCCCCTAGAAGCAAAAATACGGATCAGAATTGGAGAAGTGTCACACTGACAGGTTTGTCACTCATCCCCCAATAAGAATATGATGCAATAGTGAATATTTCAATGAAATTTTTTTAATTTTTGGTACATTCTATATTAAACACTGAATTTTCTTAATACTGTACAAAAAAAAAAAAAAAAGCCTAAACCCTAACAGACCCCACGGGTGACGCAGGTGCTTCCAGGTTTGTGGCGGCTCCAGTCCTCTCCACTGTGTCCACACTCACACCTGGGAGCTCATCTTCTTGCTCATCTGGGGGTCGTGCTTGGACCCCCCCATACAGCCGGGGCTCTTCCCAACAGTCGGGTTCTCCTCCCACTGCTGCGGGGTCTTGGCCTGGATGGACAGAGCATGAACCGCTCCGGCCAGCTCCTCCTTCAGCAGCTCATTGACCAGTCTATGGCGCTGAATGAGAGACTTCCCATTGAACAGGTCAGAGACCACCACCACCTTAAAGTGGGTCTCCGACCCGGGGGGCACGGCGTGCATGTGACTCTCATTAAGCACCTCTAGGTGGCAGGGTCCCAAGTTCTCAGTCAGTTTGGCTCTGATTGAAGTCTCCACGGGTTTTTCCATGTTTCCTGATCCCGTATATTGTGAGGTCACCAAAACGGAGGGGACTCGTCTCCAAGACTGGAGCAGCCGCGTCGGGAGCATCAGCGCTGAGGGCACCAGCTGAAACCAAAGACAGTGTAAAGACCGGATCAATGTGCAGACATATTAAAGGGGTCCTCTGACAATAACCATACTGCAAGCTGTGAGGCAGCGCCACCCCCAGCCGGAGGCCGTGCCTGGTACTGCAATGCTCACTGCGTCTGTGTTATAGGTTCTACCGCGGATTGTGGGAGAAAAATTGAAAGGGGCCCCTGTGTTTTACCCAATTCTGGAGTCACTTTATTCCTCACCAGAGGTGCCCTGGGGGGGAGCCTAGGGGGTGCAGGGAAGTAAAGGGGGAGCCTTGGGGGGGGGGGGGGGGAGAGAAGCTAAAGGGGAGCCCTGGAGAGTGGGGGGGCAGGGGAAACTAAAAGGGGGGCCAGTGGGGGAGTGGGGGGTCAGGGAGGCTAAAGGGGAGCCCGGGGCGGTGGGGGGGGGCAGGGAAACTAAAAGGGGAGCCGGGGCGGTGGGGGGGCAGGGAAGCAAATAGGGGAAGCACCGGGAGATGGGGAGTGGGGGGCGGTTAAAGGAGGAGTCCCGGGTGTGGGGGGGAGTGGGGGGGTCAGGGAAGCTAAAAGGGGAGCCCCGGTGGGGGGTCAGGGAGGCTAAAGGGGGAGGCGGGGGGGGGGGGTGCAGGGACGCTAAAGGGGGAGCCCGGTGGGGGGGTGGGCAGGGACCCTAAAGGGGGAGCCCGGTGGGGGGTCAGGGAGGCTAAAGGGGGAGCCCGGGGCGGTGGGGGGGGGGAGGGACGCTAAAAGGGGAGCCCGGGGGAGGGGGCTCAAGGGGGAGTCCGGTGGGGGAGTGGGGGGTCCGGGAAGCTAAAAGGGGAGCCCGGAGGGGGGTGGGGGGTCAGGGAGGCTAAAGGGGGAGCCGGGGGGGGGGGGCTGAGGGACGCTAAAGGGGGAGTCCGGTGTGGGGGGTGGGCAGGGACGCTAAAGGGGGAGGCCCGGTGGGGGGGGGGTGCAGGGACCTAAAGGGGGAGGGACCGGTGGAGGGGGTGTGGGCAGGGACCCTAAAGGGGGAGCCCGGGGGGGGGGGGCACGCGACTAAAGGGGGCTTCAGGATCAAGGGAACTAAATGCAGCTTTTAGGGCAGAAGCAATCAAGGGGGCTCCCGAGGGAAGGCTGCTAAATGCTGCTCCTGGGGTACAAACACTAAAGGGGGCTCCTGGAGTTACTGACCCACTGGATACTAGCCAGCTGTCCGCGGCGCCCCCGCTCCCCACTTACTGCTCACAGCACAACGCAGACTCCAGTCCTTGCAGCCATCAACCGGAAATCGCACGGCATGCTGGGGGATGTAGTAGAAGAGCAGCACCTAGAACTACAGTTCCCGTCATGCAGCGGAGAGCAGCCCTGCAGGGCTCACAGGCGGCGGCCAGGGGGTGGTGTTGCGCCTTGTTATACTGATGGGACAGGGTTGTTTACATAGCGGCTCCTGTAGCTGCAGTCACTGGTGTCTGCTCCTGCTGGGACTTATAGTCCCCCATAATGAAGAGCTGATATCAGGGGAGCGCAGTCATTGTGCTGCAGTTTCTCCCTTTCACCACAGGATGTCAGGCGCGTCTCACTAGTTGTCAGATGTTGCTCTGCAGCACTTGTCGTTATTGCTGACGGGTGCACACTGCAGACACTGGACACTGCACACACTGCAAATACACTGCACACTGCACACACTGCAAATTACACACCGCACACACTGCAAATAGCACACTGCACACACTTCAAATAACACACTGCACACACTGCAAATAACACACTACACACCGCACACTGCAGACACTGGACACTGCACACACTGCAAATAACACACTACACACCGCACACTGCAAATAACACACCGCACACTGCACACACTGCAAATAACACACTACACACCGCACACTGCAGACAATACACACACTGCAGACACTGAACACAATGCACACTACACACCGCACACTGCACACACTGCAAATAACACACCGCACACTGCACACACTGCAAATAACACACCGCACACTGCACACACTGCAAATAACACACTACACACCGCACACACTGCAAATAACACACTACACACCGCACACTGCAAATAACACACTACACACCGCACACTGCAAATAACACACCGCACACTGCAAATAACACACCGCACACTGCACACACTGCAAATAACACACCGCACACTGCAAATAACACACTGCAGACACCGCAAATAACACATTACACACCGCACACTGCACACTGCACACACTGCAAATAACACACCGCACACTGCAAATAACACACCACACACTGCACACACTGCAAATAACACATAACACACAGCAAATAACACACCGCACACTGCACATAACACACCGCACACTGCAAATACACTACACACCGCAGACTGCAAATAACACACCGCACACTGCACACACTGCAAATAACACACTACACACTGCACAATACACACTGCAGACACTAAAAACACAAGCACATAACACGCACACGCACACTGCAAATAACACCGCAACTGCAAATAACACGCACACTGCCAAACTGCAAAACATCACATGCAACACTGCAAAACACACTCACCCCGCACTGCAAAAACTAAAACACCGCACACTGCACACACTGCAAATAACACACTACACACCGCACACTGCAAATAACACACTACACACTGCACACGCTGCAAATAACACACTGCACACTGCACACACTGCAAATAACACACTACACACGCACACTGCAAATAAACACACCACTGCAACACTGCAAATAAACACACACTTAACACCTGCATACTCACACTGCACACACTGCAAATAACACACTACACACCGCACACTGCAAATAACACACTACACACCGCACACACTGCAAATAACACACTACACACCGCACACTGCAAATAACACACTACACACCGCACACTGCAAATAACACACTACACACCGCACACACTGCAAATAACACACTACACACTGCACACACTGCAAATAACACACTACACACCGCACACTGCAAATTAACAACCGCACACTGTCACACCTGCAATAACACACAACACCGACACTGCAAATAACACACCGCACATGCAACACTGCAAACACACTACACAACTGCACACATGAAACACACACTGGACACTGCACACATCACACACACTGCAGAGACACTGCACACAGTACAAACCACAGACACTGCAGACACCTCACACCACGCACACTGCAGACACTGGACACAATGCACACTACACACATCACACTCCGTATACACTGCACAAATCACACACTGCTCTTCTCTGTAGCTTTATTATATTTTGCCATTCTAAGCTCAAAATGAAGATAGAAGTAGAACAATTTAAAGGGGAACTCCCAATCTGAACTGCAGAGAGCACAGGATGCACTGTTCATCTGTTCAGCAGGTGAAGATGTCAGCCATAGAGCCGGGCTATCCGGGGGCCAAACTGACCCATGTCACCAATGATGGAAGCCTCCTGAGATAGGAGCTCTGCAGCTAAAGGAAAGTCTGTGAATGTAGTATATCCAAAAGAGTAAATGTTGCATGGAAATATTGAACACTGGTCAGATGCCAAATAATGAAATATTCCAGACTACAGGACAGTGTAAAATGAATGTGTGAAAATAGATAGATATGAGATAGATAGATAGATCTGAGATAGATAGATATGAGATAGAGAGATATGAGATAGATAGATAGATAGATAGGAGATAGATAGGAGATAGATAGATAGATAGATAGATAGATAGATAGATATGAGATAGAGAGATAGATAGATAGGAGATAGATAGATAGATAGATAGATAGATATGAGATAGAGAGATAGATAGATAGGAGATAGGAGATAGATATGAGATAGATAGGGAGAGATAGGGAGAGATAGATAGATAGATATGAGATAGATAGATAGATAGATATGAGATAGATAGATAGATAGATATGAGATAGATAGATATGAGATAGATAGATAGATATGAGATAGATAGATAGATAGATATGAGATAGATAGATAGATAGATAGATAGATATGAGATAGATAGATATGAGATAGATAGATAGATAGATAGATAGATAGATATGAGATAGATAGATAGGAGATAGATAGATAGATAGATAGATAGATAGGAGATAGATAGATAGATAGATATGAGATAGATAGATAGATAGATAGATAGATAGATAGATAGATAGATAGATATGAGATAGATAGATAGATATGAGATAGATAGATAGATAGATAGATAGATATGAGATAGATAGATATGAGATAGATAGATATGAGATAGATAGATAGATATATAGATAGATGGATAGATAGATAGATGAATAGATAAATAGATAGATATGAGATAGATAGATAGATAGATATGAGAGAGATAGATAGATAGATATGAGATAGATAGATGAATAGATAAATAGATAGATATGAGATAGATAGATAGATAGATATGAGAGAGATAGATAGATAGATATGAGATAGATATATATGAGATAGATATATAGATAGATATATAGATTTATAGGATATAGGAGATAGATAGATAGATAGATAGATAGATAGATAGATAGATAGATAGATAGGTAGATAGATAGATAGATAGATATGAGATGGATATGAGATAGATATAAGATAGATAGACAGATAGATATGAGATAGATAGATAGAGATAGATAGGACATAGATAGATAGATAGATAGATAGATGTGAGATAGATATGAGATAGATAGATATGAGAGAGATAGATATGAGATAGATAGATAGATATGAGATAGATATGAGATAGATAGATATGAGATAGATATGAGATAGATATGAGATAGATAGATATGAGCTAGATAGATAGATATGAGCTAGATAGATAGATATGGGGTAGATAGATAGGAAAGAGAGGAAGGCTGCCAGCTCACCTAAACCATAAATTAAAGTTGCACGGACCAACCACCTTGGAAGCATGGAGTAGCCATAAAAAAAGTAATCCAGCAACTTGAACATGTTACAACTAAGAGCTTTGTGCCTCGAAACGCATCAGTGCTACATTCTACCTGCAATTTGGATCATGTTTTATTCGATTTAATAATAAATAAGAGTTTTTATCAACACTTCAAGTTGCTGGATTACCTTCAGTCTTTTATAGATATACCACAATTTCTCAGTAATTAAGTCAGTATAACTATCAGAAATCACTAAATCACAAAACAAATACTGACTAAAAAGAATTACTTTTATTAAATATTAAATAAAAAGTGAAAATATTTAAAAACACACCAATTAGTAACTGAACAGGGTTACACAGAAGCTAATAAAACAGATATGGATAGGTGCAGATTTCATTCAAATAAAACAAAATGTAATATTATATTGAGACTGTTCCTGATATCCACTTATCAAACCACGTTCATTGACGGAAAGCAGTTTTCCCCCATGCAGAAGATAAAGCGGTGTCCATCTCACACAATAGTGTCCTGATGTACGTATGGCAGTCAGTCAGTCAGATTAGTTCATTCTGTAGCCATGATTCAAAATATGATAGAATAAAAAATCTGGAAAAAACTATTAAACCTATTTAAAAAATTTACCTATTTTACTTTACTTAATATTTTTTCTAAAGAAGGCATCGTGCATAATTGCTGATTCTTATAGATTTCTTCATAAATAATATGAGAGATGATGTCCATAGAGATACAAAATTATCTGGAGAAAAATTTCAAATTTGCAAAATCAGAGCCCGTACCATAAAGCAAACTGATTTTTTACACGCCTGATCTCTGGCTCCGGATCAACGACCATTATAATAAATGAAGCTCACAGTAAATTATTGATAACGACCCCGAAGAACATGTTATGATTATATGATAATGGCCACCGGGAAAAAAAAAAAGCTAGAGAATTTGTGTTGGATTTTGATTACAAGAGTGTGATACTATAACCATCAGTTACTGCCGTGTGACAAACTCCTAGAAAGTGTAATACAAGATGTCTTCTAACATTAGGTGGCAGGGCAGAATGAAAAGGTAAACCCCATCGAGATTTTCCCCAAAAAGGACTCATAATTCTTTGAATGGTTTAAAAAAAATAAATAAATAAATAAAAAGTGGTAAAAAAAATACAGATGAAGAATACTATGGAAAAAATCGGAGAACTATAGAGCTTTCTGAAAGTGTAAAATACATATAATAAAAGTATATAATAAACATGATAAAAAGTATATAATATACATAAAATAGAAGTATATAATATATATATAAAGTATATAATAAACATGATAAAAACATATAATACATATATTAGAAGTATAAAATATATAAAGTATATAATACATATAATAGAAGTATATAATAAACATGATTAAAAGCATATAATACATGAAATAGAAGTATATAATTTACATAAACAGTATGTAATACATAAAATAGAAGTATATAACATACATAAAAAGTATATAATACATGTAATAGAAGTATATAATAAACATGATAAAACATATAATACATATAAAGTATATAATACATAATAGAAGTATATAATATACATTAAAATAGAAGTATACATATAATAGAAGTATACATATAATAGAAGTATATAATATAAAAAATATATAATACATATAATAGAAGTATATAATATACATAAAAAGTATATAATACATATAATAAAAGTATATAATAAACATGATAAAAAGCATATAATACATATAATAGAAGCATATAATATATATAAAGTATATAATACATGTAATATAAGTCTATAATAAACATAAAAAGCATATAATACATATAATAGAGTATATAATATATATATATTATATATATATAAATTATATACATATAATAAGTATATAATTATATATATATATATATATATATATATAAAGTATATAATACATATAATAGAAGTATATAATATACATAAAAAGTATATAACACATATAATAGAAGTATATAATAAACATGATAAAAAGCATATAATACATATAATAGAAGTATATAATATATATAAAGTATATAATACATGTAATAGAAGTCTATAATAAACATAAAAAGTATATAATACATATAATCGAAGTATATAATTTACATAAACAGTATTTAGTACATATAATAGAAGTATATAACATACATAAAAAGTATATAATACCTGTAATAGAAGTATATAATAAACATGATAAAAGGTATATAATACATGTAATAGAATTATATAATATACATATATATAAAAGTATATTATACCTATAATACAAGTATATAATAAACATGATAAAAAGTTTATAATACATGAAATAGGAATATATAATATGCATAAATAGTATATAATACGTATAATAGAAGTATATAACATTGCATTTAATGGTTTTTTTTATGTCCAAACCTTTTCTTTTTAATACTAAAAAGCCCAACAACCAATTAGGATGTTGTTTGTACAGATCCACATCGGAAACTGGCAAGAACAGACCATTTTAATTACACACAAAAAAAGTTCCTAAAAAATTCAAAACCAATGCTAAGAATTTCTAATGCACCGATAAATCATATAATAAAGTCTGGAGCAATATTGTACATGTGATCTATTTTCAGTTTGCGAGAAACATGTGTGGTCGCTTTTCATTGCTCTATAAAGTTCTATTTCAGGGACTTCAAAACCTGCAGGAGACAGATGGAAATTATTAGTAAGTGTTTCAGATAACTAGTGCCAGCGACAAGGTCAGAACTCAACAAACTGTACATACATGAAATGTGTCAAGTAGGATAATATTTTCTTACACAGCTGAGATAATACTAATCGGGTGCATTCTGTTTTTTATCACTTTATATATAGATATATATTTAGTTATAAATAAATCTATAGATATATTCTCACTTTTCTGCAGCAGAGCTACTGCTCTAAAATCTAGAAATAGAATTTTTTGTTTTCTCTCTACTTTTTGAATCTAAAAGTGCTGGTTTTACACAGATCACGACATTTTTAAGGCATTTTTTGTGTTTTTGTTTTTTTGTCGCCAGATGTTACTATAAAGTCTACAATGATATATAAAATGCACACAATACAAAGACTTTTTAGTTTTTTAGGGGGTGACCTACTATGTCATTTTTCCTGATATTTTTCCATAACCTTCACCATAAGAGTAAAAAAATGTCAGGAAAAAATATCACTTTATTAAAAAAAAAAAAAAAAGAAAAGAAATAAAAACATCACTAAAAGCACCATAAGGCGACCTTCACACATGGTTTTTGTACTGTTTTCTTATGTCTAGTAAAAAAAATGCTATGAATGTCATGCATTTTGTTACAAGCATTTTTTAGATGATGTTTTTGTTATTCAGACAATTTTTACCTATTTTTTTTAGCTCCTTTTAAAGTTCTATACACAAACCTATAGGAAAATGTATGGGGAAAAAAACACCACTTACCCAAAAAGTGCACAAAAAGTAAGAAAAAAAATGTCACAGTGCGTTTTAGATTTCCTTACCGGCTTCCAGCAAAGATCTGGCTATGGGATTTTTTGCGCAGAAAGCAGTGGATAAACAATTGTGCCGTTTGTCTTAAAAATCTTCTGTGTCAAATCACCATAAAAAATGTATGACAAAATGTGCTAATAGAACATTGTAAGATGGAACCCTATATGGGTTTCCAAAAATTTTATTTTGCACTCATTTTTTAAAAAAATGGATTAACAATTTTACCTTTATATCTATATAGCTATACATCACACATCCTTACTATTATTATACTATATATTATATATAACCTTACTATCCTATAAATTCCCTATATATATATATATATATATATATATGATATATAATATATATTATATATATATATATATATATAATATATATTCTAAATTGCCATAAGATATTTCCAAGAAATAATTGAACATCTTATTACATTGTATTTTGCATCCAAATATATATAGTCTGGACTATCATATGTGTAAATAAATAAATATATATCACACATTACTATTCTATAAATTCCCAAAATGTATATGTATATTAAGTAAATATATATATATATACGCACACACACATATACACACATATATATACACACACACATACACATATATATACACACACATATATATACACACATATATACACACATATATATACATATACACACACATATATATACACACACACATATATATACACACATATATATACATATACACACACTATATATATACACATATATATACATATACACACATATATCTATACACATATATATACACACACATATATATATACATATACACGCATATATCTACATATACACACATATATCTATACACATATATATATACACACATATATATACATATACACACATATATATACATATACACACACACATATATATATATATATATATATACACACACACATATCTAGATATACACATATATATACACACACATATATCACATATATATACACACACATATATATACACACACATATATAGATATACACACATATATACACACACACATATATATATATATACACACATCTATATATACACACACACACACATATATATACACACATATATAGATATACACACACGCATATATATATATATATACACACACACACACATATATATATATATATACACACACATATACATACATATATAAATATATATA
The DNA here is from genome assembly GCA_025379985.1 of Phyllomedusa bahiana. Lineage (NCBI taxonomy): Eukaryota > Metazoa > Chordata > Amphibia > Anura > Hylidae > Phyllomedusa > Phyllomedusa bahiana. The sequence goes on along the minus strand of JAODAL010001484.1, from coordinate 184,492 downwards.
CATTTTGGGAATTTTTTGAATAGTAATGTGTGATATATAATATAGATATAAATAGAAATAGATATAAATAGAAATATGAATGATGTTACCTTCAGTAAGATTCAAGATAAAATATAGTCAGATATTTTAATTATTTTTTGGAAATATCTTAATTAAGAAAATACATATCTAGAATACAAAAAAAATACCCCAAAAATTGCAAGCTAAACAGATGGAACAGCTCAAGCTGATTACACTTGGACAAAAATTTGGTATGATATTATATTCTATCCTGGATATTCTGGTAAATAATACGTTGAGAATTAGAAATTAGAACAATGCACAAAGAGAATACATTTATTTCTATACGGGTACATGTATTAAACATTTACAGATTTAGGAATGAATATTTGGATTAAACATTTGTAAAAAAAAAAAAAAAAAATTCCAGCTGCAGAATGAATATTTCATGCCCAGACTGAATATTTAAAGCCTTATTTTATTAGATGTATTAATAAAAAAATTGTGCGTCGTTCATGTGTATTGAAGTTAGGGAACACATTTTTGAATGAGCACCCAAAATTACCGTGAAAATAATTACTAAAACATAATTCAGTTTTGTTTAAATTTTTATTTCCCTACATTTTTTACGAACATACGGTAACTGAAGTGTGTAATTTGTTTTGAAAAAAGGTTAAAAAAAAGCTAAAAAGAAAATGAGTCTGATATTTTATGTAGAAATTTTTTTTTAAATGCTTTTAAGAAGAGCAGCAATAGGACATAACTCATCCCTGTGATTCTTATGCAATTTGCAGACAGTAGCATTGAAATGCCCTATGTAAACATATTAATGATATCTCACGTGGATGATATTTATTTTATTTAATTTAAAAAAAAAAAAGTTTAGAAAATTTGATAGAAAAGAAATTAAGGGCACAAACCAAAAATACTTGGAAAGATGATTATATTTCTATTTTCTCTCTGTCACATTACATGGCAGCTTGTATTTTTCCTGTAGGAGGGGGTATTGCTCACAAAAGTCTGCTTTCCGTATTCTTCAAGCGTAGCTCCACAGATGGTTTCAAGGACCTTTTTGACTGCTCCAGGCTCACAGCCCCGGTGTGAAAATCCTGATTTTCTTTTTTCATTTTTTTTCTTTTTTGACCAATTATGATGTGAGGATGGGAAACCGGAATGTTAGACTCTGTGAGTTGGGTAATGTGAATTATTATTGTTTTTCAAAATTTTGAATTTGATAATTCAAGGAACAAAAATAATTTGAACTTGCTTTTTTTTTTTTTTGTTTTTTTATTACTAACCATCACTACCAGCCCTATAGGACACTTGCATTCCTAATAAATCTATTGACATAGCATTGTGTAAGCAAAGCATTTACCTAGGAATCTCCTCAAAAGGTTCAGATAATTGTAGGACGTTTAAAAGAAAAAAACCCGGGCAGTAGCGCTCATAGGTATAAACGTGTCATGCACTCATGGGCTATACAGTGATAGGTTTATTCACGTCAAAGACACATACAAAAATAAAATATTTTATTTTTGTATGTGTCTTTTAAGTGAATAAACCTATCACTGTATAGCCCATGAGAGCATGACACGTTTATACCTATGAGCGCTACTGCCCGGTTTTTTTTCTTTTAAACGTCCTATCTAATCACCACGAGGTCTTCTCCACGTGGGAGCCGGGGATTGCAGAAGCTGCCGAGGTTCAGAGCTCTAAATAGAGCACATAAGCTGATAAGAGTGTTGTGCCTCCTAATATAACACACAACATATAGAGGTGAGCAAAACTTATCATTTGTGATACCTGTTTAACCAAACGTATTTCACTATTGTGCACCTTTTTGTTTCCTTTTTTATATATTACTTCAGATAATTGTATTCGTTAACTGTATTGCTGTCATGGATGTAGGTGGATTCAATGGACCACCACAAGCGGTGGTGGAATGAGCCACACCAGGGAGCGGACTCTAAGTAGCCCTGGTAGTCACCACAGCCCGCTGAAAAGCACACAGGCTGGACTTGGGGTTCTACCAGGTCGCTACTTCTGACGCGACTTGCTTGCGATGGCAGCCGGGGTGCAGCGTGGTACAGGGGTGTAGATGTAGTCAGGGTGGGCAGCGGGCAACGTGGTCAGAAAACTATACCGTAGCAGGAAGAACCGGAACACAGATAAGACAAGAATTCTCTCCAGGACACACAAAAGGACACCAATACTCTGGCAGAGAGTGTAGGAGGAGTAAGCAAGATATAGGGTCAGCGCCTGGCAATGTGCCAATTACCGGCGCGCTGGCCCTTTAAATCTTGCAGAGCTGGCGCGCATGCACCTTAGGAAGCGAGCACGCACGTGCCGGAACTCGGCAGAGCGGGACAGGGAAGCAGGAGCGAGGCTGGGTAAGTATGGGGCTGCGGTGACCGGAACCGAGCGGGGACGTCAAATTTTGGCACATAGATTGTGAGACACTTTCATAATGTTGGATCGTGCACTATTAAAAACAGAGATAAAACTAGCGAGACCGCGTCAGGTTTATACATGTCACCCATAGTTTCTATCTATCTACCTCATTATCTATCTATCTATCTATCTATCTATCTATCTATCTATCTATCTTATATCTATCTTATATCTATCTATTCTCTATCTACCCTATCTCTCTATCTATCTTATATCTATTATCTATCTATATCTATCTTATATCTATCTTATCTATCTTTTCTCATATATATCTATCTATCTATCTTTATTATCTATCTTATATCTATCTCATATCTATCTATCTATATTCTATCTATATCTACTATCATATATCTATCCATATCTATCTATCTCATATATTATCTATCTATCTCATATCTTATCTATCTCATATCTATCTATCCTATCTCTATCTATATATCTCATATCTATCTATCTCATATCTTATCTATCTATATCTATCTATCTCTAAAAATCTATCTCATATCTATCTATTCTATCTATCTATATCTATCTCATATCTATCTATCTCAATACTATATCTATCTATCTATCTCATCTATCTATCTATCTATCTTTTATCTATCTATCTCATACTATCATATCTATCTATCTTCTATCTATCTATCTTTTTATCTATCTCCTATCTATCTCCTATCTAATATCTATCTATCTATCTATCTCCTATCTATCTATTTATCTCATATCTATCTATCTATCTCATATCCATCTCATATCTATCTATCTATCTATCTATCTATCTATTTATCTATCTCCTATCTATCTATCTATCTATCTATCTCCTATCTATCTCTCTCTCTCTCCATATATATATAAGTTTACAACTCTTTGATGTGTTTAGAGATTTCTATTTCAGATCACTTACCCTTCAAGGCATCTCGGGACATGATCTTAGAATTTATATACGAGAAGCTCTTTAAAGAATCCTACAGATTTGGTTTTATTGTTCTGCACTAAACGTGCCTGTTGCCACAACACAGGAGACATCTGCTGAGGGTTCTGCTGTTGACCTACGTTATAAGACGTCTTAACCTAAGCATTTTTACAGTTAGTTGGAGCAAAGGCCATTTCCAGCTGTTGCAGCAATGTTACAAATATGGCAGATAACAACCTTTACTGCCACAGGGTGGGCCCAAAATCAGAACATACCTGCTCCCCACAAGGCTGCTTGGAACCCTTTCTCCATAGTTCTTTCAGAGGGTGGAAGAGGGGTTGATGCTAAACTGCCCCCTGCCCAAATCTATACCCCAGACATGGTCCTTGGCCCAGGAGGATGGTGTAGATAAGACCACCATGTCTTGAATCTATCACAAAATATACTGTTAATTTCAATTTTAGATCCGTTTTTGTAATTGCACCCATTTCTTTTACTACCATCTTTCGAAATGTGGCCATCAATTCCATGTATAAGTAGGAACCAAACCTTGAAAGACTGGGCAATGCACTAAGGGTATGTTCACACTGCATATTTACGGGGCGTAATTCGGCGCATAATGGCGCTGCAATACGCCCAGTGTACGCCCTGCAAATAGGGTAATTCATAGCCCTCACTGAGAGCTATGATTATCTGCCGTTTTTTGCAGTGCTGACAGCCGGCTCCTATTGACTTTCACTTTCCCCGACGCGTACTGTACGCCGGGAAAAGTGAAAGTCAATGGGAGCCGGCTGTCAGCGCTGGCCAGCACGTACTTCTAAAACACCCGGCGTATAGCGGCGCGTACCGTACACGCTGTGCGAACATACCCTAAAACCTCTTCATAGTTATCACTTCTCTAATTCCGAGATTGTCCAGGTACCACAAGGACATTGTCCTACCAAGTTACCTTTTAAAATTTTGGGAAATTTTTAGTTTGAAGGGCAATATAATGCAATAAAACACAGTAACATATCATTTAATTTACTGTATGTTACTGGACCCTGTAGACCTGTTGGTTGACCACAAAGCTGCATTATATGATAGCACTGGAAAAATGAAATTTAAGGATCTTTTTAAGAAAAAATTTTTTTTTTTTTTTAGAACTTATTAGGACAAAAAACAGCTTCTTTTCCACAGATGTCCAGATACTTGTCCCGAACTCAAGGATCATCCCTCCCTCTTCAACCTGGAGACCATTCTGATCCCATTAAAAAGTTGAACCCTTAAAAGGATCTGAAATTTTTAACTAAATCACCAAAGTAACTGATTTATGTGAAAAACCCAAGGAATGCGAGTGTGTGCCTTACAGCAGAGGCTGCAATCATCCTTAATTAAGAGTTGCACAGGTCTCAGAAAGCTGTCGGCCTGCGGCTGGTTTCACAAGGCCTGACAGGGGTCAGGTCCCGACCTTTGTGCAGGCTGAGAGGGGGGGGGTGGTGAGGGTTAGTAACATGAACTCAAACCAGGTGTATGCCCTTAGGACTATCTCAGGTCATATGCTTCCCTCCTTTGCCATGGATTCATATCCCATCACCATCTCCAGTGCCTTCCCTACTTCTCTTCCCTTTATTCATTAGTCCTCATTAATTGATTAGGTGGAAACTTAAGTGTGACAGAACAAGTGTGTGGACACAGTCGAAAGCAAGACATGAAATTATGAATGTTCTTCCTGCTATAGGGAAACAATTTAAAATTTCATTACTGTTTTTTTTTTAAAAAAAAAAATCAATTTTGAAATTTTATTTTTTTAAAATAAATGCAATTTCACTTCAATTTACACCTTTGTGTTTTTAATTTGTAACTTTTTGTCGTAAGATAAAGAAAAATGTCATTCATTGTCAAATAGGAAAAAGAAAAAAAAATTATATCTATGAAAAAAATTCACCGTATGAATTTTTGAGAAAGCCAATTGTCTGGGTTGAGTTCTGTACATTCTTTAGTTTTTTATTTTTATTTTTTTACTGTTCCGAAACAAATTCAAATTCTGCAATTGTATTTGTTTTTAAAACTAATGGAAATATAATTTTACTTCAATCTGCACCCTTGTGTTTTAAATTCATAACTTTTCGTCCTAATGTAAAAAAAAAAGATTTGTTGCACAACATGAAAAAAATATATCTTTCTGAAAAAATGCCAACATTCAAATATTATTTTTATCACACAGCAGCGACCAAGTGAATTTTTGAGAAGACAAAGATGATTCCGGGATGAGTTCTCTTCATTCCTTAGAATTTACATAGTTACATAGATTGAACGGCCGAAAAAACACAGACTTCCATCCAGTTCAGCATATTGTGCTAAAGTGTTGATCCAGAGGAAGACAAAAACCCCCATGAGGTAGGAGCCAAATTTCCTCATTTTAGGGAAAAAACTCCTTCCCGACTCCAATCTGGTATCAGAATAAATCCTGGACCCTTCTCCAGAATCCTGGTCACTATAACTTGTTATATTATTACATCTAGAAATGTATCCAGACCCTTCTCCAGAATCCTGGTCACTATAACTTGTTATATTATTACATCTAGAAATGTATCCAGACCCTTCTCCAGAATCCCGGTCACTATAACTTGTTATATTATTACATCTAGAAATGTATCCAGACCCTTCTCCAGAATCCTGGTCACTATAACTTGTTCTATTATTACATCTAGAAATGTATCCAGACCTTCTCCAGAATCCTGGTCACTATAACTTGTCTAATCTAAATGTTGATCCAAAAGACAAACTCCCATGAGGTAATCCAAATGTCTCATTTTAGAAAAAAATCTTCGACTCAATCTGGCAATTGGAATAATCCTGTATCAGACCCCTTCTCCAGAATCCAGGTCACTATAACTTGTTATATTATTACATCTAGAAATGTATCCAGACCCTTCCCCAGAATCCCGGTCACTATAACTTGTTATATTATTACATCTAGAAATGTATCCAGACCCTTCTTCAGTATCCCGGTCACTATAACTTGTTATATTATTACATCTAGAAATGTATCCAGACCCTTCTCCAGAATCCCGGTCACTATAACTTGTTCTATTATTACATCTAGAAATGTCTCCAGACCCTTCTCCAGAATCCTGCTCACTATAACTTGTTCTATTATTACATCTAGAAATGTATCCAGACCCTTCTCCAGAATCCTGGTCACTATAACTTGTTATATTATTACATCTAGAAATGTATCCAGACCCTTCTCCAGAATCCTGATCATTATAACTTGTTTTATTACATCTAGAAATGTATCCTGACCCTTCTCCAGAATCCCGGTCACTATAACTTGTTCTATTATTACATCTAGAAATGTATCCAGACCCTTCTCCAGAATCCCGGTCACTATAACTTGTTCTATTATTACATTTAGAAATGTACCCAGACCCGTTTTAAATTTTTGGGTATTTTCATTCATTTTTTTATTGTTTCAAAAAATTTCCAATATTGCAATTGCATTTTTTAAAATGAATATAAATTTAATTTGACTTCAATTTGCCCCCTTAACTTTTAAATCCGCAATAAAAAATTCTATTCATTTAACATATAAAAAAGAAAAACATATCTCTATGAAAAAATATAAAATATTTTTACACCAAAATAGCCACCATTTTAATTTTTGGAGGAGACCAATGGTCCACGATGAGTTCTCTTCATTTATCAATTTTTTTATTTTAATTTTTTTTTTTATTACTGTGGACATAGCTATTGTTATATCAGATAAAGATGGCGTTCCTCTCTATCGTTCACTTATTTGCTTGTTCGTATAAAATGATCCCATGAACTCGACCACAAATGAGTCAGACCTGAGGTCCAGATTTGACTCCTTTGCAGGTCAAGCGGGTTTATTGTCAGGATATGGAAGCGGTTGTGGGTTTTTTCTTCTCAGGGTGACACCAGCTGCTGGTAACAAGGCCACTTTATGAAATAAAGCTTGCATTATGCAGGAGGCATTTTCCAACTCATAAATAACACAAAAATGTGATGTCAGGCAGGCCGGGCCTTTGTTTAGGCCGCACTTGTGCTGAAATACACTTGGCGTGTGGAATTCACAGCTACGTCTTACCACTCATGAATGTGTCGCCTAAATTCCTCTGATTCCTATGACATTACCATTCTGCCCATGGGCCACCCGGCTGATTCCACATTTGTAGGTTTCTATATACACAATATGACCGCATCACAATTAGCTAAGAGCTATGGCGGTGTATTCACGCGCCGAAGATTCGTTGCAAAAATTTGTGTTGAGTCTTGGTCATCTGGTTGTTTTGGGGGTTAGCACATGGAATTATGCACAACCCATTGAGATGAATGAGGGTCGTAGACATTTCTGTAACAAATCAAACCACCCTTTTTCAGGAAACATGCAGTTTTTCTTGCTAAAGCTTGGGGCCACATGTATGAACCTGTTTCGGTCTAAAACGCACTTTTTTGCCCATAGGTTACTACGGGCAAAAGAGTGAGTTTTAGATCTAAACAGGTTCATACATGTGGCCCTTGGTCTTTAGAGCTGAAGCAGGACAACACTGAAGGATTGGTGCTATGGGAGCATGTACTAACCTGGTGGAGCATGTAAAGCTTGGCCGGCTAATAACCCGGTGGAGGATGGCGACCTACCTGACGGTCAGAGGTGTAACTTGAAATTCCGGGGCAAAAGTGAAATGGGCCCCCCAGCTACTATGTGCCTCTTAGGCTATGTTCACACGGTGTATTTGCAGGGCTAATTAGCCCCCAATTAGCTCGGTGACGGGGCGGGGCGGGTCGGATGACAGGGCCGGCACTTCGCCGGCCATAGAATCTGCTAGCGGTAACGCCGTGAAAGTGACATGTCAATTTCTCCCGCCCGGCGCTTCGCCAGGCGGGAGAGGGCGTAATCCATAGTTCTTATGAGAACTGTGAATACCGTAATGAATGGGCCTTTTCGCGTAATGGGCACTTCCCGTATTACGCGAAATATGGCCCATTTTAAGCGTGTGACATGCCTTTACATGCTGAGTATCGCCTTATGTGGCAAAACTTTGGGCACTTCAGGCTGAAGGTCCGAGTAGCACTGACCTCTGCACCTATAGTACGCCTGCTGAAGGTGTTTATTGATTGTCTGAGGATTATATAGACTAATTGAGAGGTTTGAAGGTAGATCTTCGATAGATCTTGTGGTGGAGTGAGGGGCTTCATTCTTGCAATGTTCCTAAGGTGGAAGTATGAGGATTTCTTGAGAGACAATTCCCCATTAATAACTACACCCAGATCTTTCACATGGTCCAAGCTTTGATGGGTTGTAGTTTCTGTGAATATAGGGGTTGGATTTGGCTGTTAGGCACTGTCCTCCGATCATAAGCACTTCAGGGTTGGGGTCAGGTTTGGCCAGTTGACTCTGTTGACTTTTCGTTCAACAGAGCAGGAATTTATAGCTGGAGATGGGTCATAGATTCTGGTCTTCAAGAACAGGTATAGCAAGGTAGCATATGTATAGCAGTGGTGTGATGGTAGATTATTTTGCCTAATGGTAGCGTAAAAACTGTGAGGAAGATTGGAGATAGGATCGAGTTGTGTGGTTCTCCATGATTTGAGGGAACTGGTCTGGAGGATTATGAGCCAAGAGATAAACCACTAAAGAAAGTAGCTGTAGGTTCCACATAGTGTATAAAGATGTCATGGTCAACTGTGTGAGATTCTGCTGAAAGATGTAAAAGTCGTAGGACGGTGCATTCACCAGTCTCCTGCTATGAGAGGTCCTTTAGTGTCATGTGAGGGCTGATTCAGTGTTTTTTTTATTTCTGATGCCGGACAGGGGCATAGATGCAATCACCTGGTAGTAGGAGAGTGGCAGCCAAGTCTATAACTTTATCTAGAAAGTGCAGGTTAGAGACAGGTCTGTAGCTGCTCATATCATCTGGGTCCATGGAGGACTTATTTAGAAGGGGCCTAATGTCTGATGTCTGTAGCAGATCAGAAGAAATACTGCTCTTGTTGTAATCTATCTATCTCATATCTATCTATCTATCTATCTATCTATTATCTATCTATCTATCTCATATCTATCTATCTCATATCTATATCTATCTATCTATCTATCTATCTCATATCTATCTCTATATATCTCTATCTATCTATCTCATATCTATCTATCTATCTATCTATCTATCTCATATCTATCTCATATCTATCTATCTCATATCTATCTATCTATCTATCTCATATCTATCTATCTCATATCTATCTCATATCTATCTATCTATCTATCTCATATCTATCTATCTCATATCTATCTATCTATCTATCTATCTATCTATCTATCTCATATCTATCTATCTATCTATCTATCTATCTATCTATCTATCTCTCTCATATCTATCTATCTCCTATCTATCTATCTCATATCTATCTATCTCATATCTATCTATCTCATATCTATCTATCTATCTATCTATCTATCTATCTATCTATCTATCTATCTCATATCTATCTATCTATCTATCTCATAACTATCTATCTATCTCATATCTTTCTTTTTATCTATTTATATATCTCACATCTATCTTTCTATCTATATATCTATCTATCTATCTATCTAGCTATCTCATATCTATCTATCTCATATCTATCATCATTATCTATCTATTATATCTATCTCATATCTTATCATATCTATCTATCTATCTATCTATCTATATCTATATACTATCTATCTATCTATGCATCACTCAATTATCTACCTATATATATCTATTTATTATTATCTAGCTCATCTACTCATCTCAACCACTAACTATCTAAAATAGCTATTAATACTATTATTTGTACTGCATTATTATATCTTAATAATATTACATTAACGTTTCGTACAATAAACTTTAATTAATAACTATTTTCTTTCGATTAATAACTATTTCTTTATTTCCAGAAATAAGCTTTAAATCTCTATCCTTCTAGTTTGCGATATCTTGGGATTGACAGCAATGTTTTAAAGTAAAATCTATCCACTATTTCGTCTTGATATTTTATTTTTATCTATTTTATGACTATTGAAGTCTAGTCTGGATCATTAATGATATGTATAGTTTCAGGCTAATTCGTACAAGACTATCTATTGAAGATTGTTTGCTGCTCATCTCATCTAATTAGCAGGGTTCAGATTACACAATTATGATGTTATAGTGGTTGTCAATCTACGTTTCTGCTAGTGTTCTACTGTGTGTCATGATATACTCATCATGCTGTTCCTTGTAACATGTAGATGGATGTCGTAAATTCATAGCTATATATCATTAGCTGATATGTTTATGCATCATGTTATTGATCCACATGCTACCACAATTTTTTATATTTCCATCTAAAAATCTCATATTTTATTCTAGCATATATCTATAATTTTCATCTTCTACTATCCATTTGCTTTTAAAGATATATAAATACACTGGTTAATAAAAGTAATTATCATCATCATCATCATCATCATAGTCAATAAAACAATCAATTTATAAATAAAAAAATAATTATTACTATAATATAAATTTGTGATATAATTATTATCATGCAGCCCGTTCTCGACTATTATCATACTGTCCTCCTAGTCTACAAACTGACACTTATGGCATGCTTGCACTTTAGTTCTCTGTTTATCTATCACTATCTATCATCTGTCGATACTACATGTTCCATACCACATCAACACATCTAGTTAAATCTTCATTAATCAGGCACTTGACCTCAAACAAATCTATTATGTAATAAGCTCATCTCTCACTCCAAGCCAAACTTAAAATGCATAAAATATTTTTGTACTGCATTAGTTATATTTAATATATACATTAACGTTTCGGAAAAACTTTAATTAAACTTTTTCTTCAGATGTAATAACATTTTCATTTATTTCCAGAAATAAGCTTTAAATCCTCCTCCTGTTTGCGGATATTTGGGCATTGACAGCAATGTTTGTAAAAGGGGAAAAAATATCCACTATTTCGCTTGATATTTTTTTTTAGTTATTTTAGACATATGAAGTGCAGTCTGGGAAATAATGATATGTAATAGGTTTCAGGCTAAGTTCGTACAAGACTTGAGTTGATGAAGATTGTTTGTGCTCAACTCGCACTAATAGCAGGGTCAGATTACACAATAGGAGTGTTACTAGTGGTTGTCATCACGTCCTGCTGAGGTTCCTACTGTGGGGTGTCATGATAAACCATCATGGCGTGTTGCCTTGGTAACAGTGGAGAGGATGGTAAATTAGGCTATATATCAAGGCTGATCATGTTTATGCATCATGTTATGACTCCATATGGCCTACCACAATTTTTTTATATTTCCTAAAAATCAGAATTGTATTCTAGCATAAGAAAATAATTTTCTCTTCTACTAATCCAGTTGCTTTTAAAGAAATAAATACACTGGTAATAAAAGTAATAATCATCATCATCATCATCAATAAAAAAACAAAATATAAAAATAAAGAAAAAATAAAATTACTAAATAAATAGTGATATAATAATACAGGCAGCCCGTTCCGACTTACATCTGTCCCCTAGTTACAAACGGAGACTTATGGGGCATGCTGGCACTTGTAGTTCCATGTTCCAGAGCAGATAGTAGCTGTGTAACGACATGTTCCATGCTACAACAGCAGCACATGAGGTGAAATATTCTTAACAGGGGCACAGACATCAAAACAAATGTAAAAACCCTTCCCTGCACTATCCAAAACTAAAAAAACAAAAAAAAAAACCCTTTTTGTGATGGAGTTATATTTAATAAATATACCTGTTCCGTCTTACATACAGAATCAATTTAAGAACAAACCTACAGTCCCTATCCTGTTTGTAACCCGGGGTTGGCCTGTATTTCTAAAGCATAAAAATGTAATAATGACACTGAAAATAATAACAATAATCATAAAATAAATTAAAACGTAATATCACTAATACAAATAATCATTGTCATCAATAAAAAACAAAAAATCAAACAAAGAACAAATAATATTATTAAATAATAATATGTCTAAAATAAATAGAAATGCAATCATATTTAGAATAATAAAAATAAAAATATAACACAATAATAGTAATAATTCAATTGGTAATATTCGTAAAATAAATGTGTAATAATAATGAATAATATTTACAAAAATAAGAACCATAAAATAAATAATGTAATAATAATAACAACAACAACAACACTGATAATCATAATTACAATGATAATAAGCATAAAATTAAAAAAACTTATGATAAGTTAATAATGACAATCATAATCAATAATAATAATAATAATAATGACATAATCATCATTATAAAATAACTATAAAATAAATTATAAAATAACTCATGCAATAACAATTATTTAAAATATATACAATAATATAAATAATATAAAGTTATATATATATATATGTAATCTAATAATATATCATATAAAAAAATAAAAAATAATAATAACAAATTAATAATTATTAATTTTTTAAATAATTAATAATTAAATAAAAGAAAATATTTTAAAAAATCTGTGATCTAATTGGCTGCGAATGTCAAAACGATTGTGTCATCATTTTATAGTGTATTGTAAAGTGCTGCGGAATATGTTGGCTCTGTATAAATAAAGGTTATTATTATTATTACTATAAAGTGTGTTACACCCGAGTCTGCTCCATCTGTAGGAGCTGCATGAGAAAAATTATAAACATTTGGGTGAGAAAAGGTGATTTACTATGAGGCCAAAAAGTCATCAGGTGGACAACAGATGTTTTGGAGGTCGCTTGGAGATGATGGAGGAAATATGGCGTCGTGACAGCACTGAATGCTTTGTAGATTAAGGACAGATAGATGTCAGAGCCACAGATTTCAGATCATTAATCATTATTGGATTAATTCAGATTAGACAACAAAGACCATTCCAGATCACTTCATTGGGGCATATCGATTCTTTTACCAACGTGCATTTAAATTCTGCAAATTTTTTTCCTGCCATCAAATAATCCAAAATTTGTTTGATAATTTGAGGTTTGTTTCTGCCAAAAAGCTGCAAACTCTTCAGGAATTTAAGTCGAGCTGCAATTTCTGAAAAACTCTTCTATTGTTAAAAATGTTACCATATTATGATCAACATATGCATTTTTAAAAAAAAAAAAAAAAAAAAAAAGATTGTCCGCTAATCCAGAATAATTGAAATTTTCCTGCAGGTTGATCTAGATATTTAAGTGAGATTTATATATACAAAGATGGGTTCAAATTTTTAGGATCTGCTTAAAACATGTGTTTCATCTGCTGTCTCTCTACACTATCAGTCAAAAGCCTCTCCAAACTAAAACATTTGTCAATGTAAAAAAAATATGCAATTTTGGAAAAATATCTGCCCTCAAAGATCCTATATTCACTTTTGTTTTCACTAAATACTTGTATTCAATTTCTCTCTACGATCCATTCATCCTCAGCATTGGTGGGAGCCTCGGACCCCTGATGAGGTCAGTCTGATCGACAAAGGGAAGGGATCTCTAAGCACAAACTTAATGAACGTAAACTGACTGTGTTTGTTGCCTCCCCGTTAGATTTGTTGTGTTTTGAATTATCTTTTCTGTAGTATAATTCTTATTGTAACTAAAGTTTAACAACATAAAAATGTGCCCTCCTCAGAGTGTGCTCTGTGCCCTTAAGATTCCCCCCATGTACTGCTCCTCATGACACTTTACATTACTGTTCTGCACTTATTTTGAGTCTATTTCCTGTTGTATACGGAGCTGCTTTTAAAATTGTGCTGGTTGCCTTTGGAATCTGACAACACATTAGCTGCACTCGCTGTCAGACATGTGACTTATCTACTAAACTTATAACTATATAACTGTTATCTGAGTGCCCACAATGCACTGCTCTCTGGCATCAAAATATCTATCTATCTATCTATCTCATATCTATCTCATATCTATCTATCCCATATCTATCTATCTATCTATCATCATATCATCTATCTATCTATCATATCTATCTATCTATCTATCTATCCCATATCTATCTATCTATCTACAGTATCTATCTATCTATCTATCTATCTCATATCTATCTATCTAACTATCTCATATCTATATATCTATCTCATATCTATTTAATATCTATCTCATATCTATCTATCTATCTTATATCTATCTATCTATCTATCTTATATCTATCTATCTATCTTATATCTATCTATCTCCTATCTATCTCATATCTATCTCATATCTATCTATCTATCTCATATCTATCTATCTATCTATCTCATATCTATCTATCTATCTCATATCTATCTATCTATCTCATATCTATCTATCTATCTATCTATCTATCTCATATCTATCTATCTATCTCATATCTATCTATCTCATATCTATCTATCCCATATCTATCTATCTATCTATCTATCTATCTATCTATCCCATATCTATCTATCTATCTATCTATCTATCCCATATCTATCTATCTATCCCATATCTATCTATCTATCTATCTCATATCTATCTATCTATCTATCTATCTCATATCTATCTATTTATCTATCTATCTATCTATCTATCTATCTCATATCTATCTATCTATCTATCTATCTATCTCATATCTATCTATCTATCTCATATCTATTTCATATCTATCTCATATCTATCTATCTCATATCTATCTATCTATCTCATATCTATCTATCTCATATCTATCTCATATCTATCTCATATCTATCTATCTATCTCATATCTATCTATCTATCTCATATCTATCTATCTCATATCTATATATCTATCTCATATCTATCTATCTATCTATCTCATATCTATCTATCCCATATCTATCACATATTTATCTGTCTCTTCCATATCTATCTATCTATCTATCTATCTCATATCTATCTATCTATCTATCTATCCCATATCTATCTATCTATCTATCTATCTATCCATCCCATATCTATCTATCTATCTATCTATCTCATATCTATCTATCTATCTATCCCATATCTATCTATCTATCTATCTATCCATCCCATATCTATCTATCTATCTATCTATCTATCTTATATCTTTCTTTATACCTATCCCATATCTATCTCATATCTAGACGTCTCCATTCTGTGGCTCTTTGCCTACTGCTGCAGGCTATTAGGGGATGCTGGGGGTTGTGGTCCAGCTGCAGCTGGAAAGCCACAGGTTGGAAACCATTGTGGTCTTCGATGTCCACAGATGACCAATAGTTTAGGAGGTTCCTTCCAAAAAATTGTCTCCAAAAAGTCGGAGAAAAATCCTCCTGTCCATGGAAGCTTTAGGTAATCAACACTTAATACGGTTTTCTTCAATTTTAGGAGAGCTCTGTACATATCTGGTACTCCCTCTATAGCCCCCGCTGCTGGAAGTCCGGTTTTCCTCATTGGTCCCCTGCAGTGACATCATATACATCCGTCATGTGACTGCTCAGCCAATCACTGGCTTTATTGGTCTCCTCTTACATGTACACCTTGTGACCACTGAGGCTGAAGGTCGTATGAGTGGTGTATGTGACATCACTGTTGTGGGACCTCCAGACAGGGCCGGGACGATGGGTAGGCAAAGGTAGGCGACCGCCTAGGGCGCCACTTCATCCCATTCAGAATAGGGGGCGCAAGGAGGTATGAAGTGGGCTGAATTTTCCATTTGGGGGGCAATTTATGCCTTGTTTGCCTAGGGCACCAGAAAACCTTGTCCCAGCTCTGCCTCCAGATCTCTGGTGTTGCTGGAACAGCATCGGCTGGAGAGGTGACTACCAGTTTTTTTTTGTTTTGTTTTCTTATCACAACTTTGGCCTGTACAGTGGTTTCCTAAAATCTCAAAAAAACCTTTAAGAACAGAATTTGCAGCCCCTGTATCCTGGGCAGCAGCAGGTTTTTTTTTAGTCATTGGTAACAGGTGAGGATTTAACCAGGCTTGGTCTCCAGAAGAAGTCTTTAATCAGAGCTTGCTAAGGTGTCACCGGGGAACAGGCTAAAGATGGATTGGTGTGCTTTGCAGGAGTGGCACTTTACCTCTCCATAAAAGAGTGAACCCTACTCTGCCTCTTATCAGGAGCTGTGTTTATGAATGCGGAGGGTGGAGGGGCCCCCGCTCTGACATTTAAGCCCTAATGAAAAGAATTAGCCCTGGAGAGGTATTAATCTGTGACTCCCAGGACTTTGATCTGCTACTTTACCTCATGGGTGGTTATTAATGGAGGGGGGGATATACTTTTCCAAAAGAATGATATCTTTGTTTTCATCCACCCTCTGTACATGCTTCAACACCTTGTTCCCAAAGAGCATGAGGGTTCTTTAGAAGAGGCCTGTTGACATGTCCACTCAAAATGCCGGCTCCACCATCTCAGCAGAACATGAAGAAAACAAGAGCATTCAACCGTGTGACATCAGAAGATGACTGTCAACATTTTCAATGATAGGTCCAGGAAAGACAATGGGAACACTGGTCGGAAAACGAGACCAATTGTCCTGTATCTGGCTAGCTTTACTCAACGTGTTTGGAGACATGTATGGAACTACCCTGTTTCCCCAAAAATAAGACACCCCCGAAAATAAGACATGGTGCATTTTTAGTTATGCAATTCAGAGTTTGGCTGCTTCTGCTGATGTTTGTGATGAAATCACTACAGGATATTAATACATGTGGATGTTTTGTTCAACAATAAATGTGAATTATTGATCATAGAAAAAAAAAACATCCCCTAAAAATAAGTCTTAGCTCGTCTTTAGGAGCAAAAATTAATATAAGACACTGTTTTATTTTCGGGGAAACAGGGGTAGGTGCATCAAAGTGCATTTTCTCATCTATTTTCCAGCGTATAATGCGCCTGATGTATGAAAGTGGTTTTTGTACGTTCATAAATGGAGTCTAAAGTTTCCCGCCCCTCGCCTATGTGTTTGGCGCATTACAGAACTTAGGCGCATTAGTAATGCACCAAACATGTATAAAGGCCATAGATAGGCTGGAAATAGAAGAAAAGTCATTAGAATAGCATGTCAGTGAATAGAAACTATGGGACTGATCCTGCTTGGAGGACCAAAGGTCATCACTGGTCAAGACTATAAAACTTAACTTTTAATAATATAAATAAAAAATGTGAGAAGAAATGTGAGAAAAATCAAATATGCATAACAAATATAAAGGTTAAAGGGGTTGTCTCACTATAAGGATCGCTGCTTTTTATGTTAAAGAAATTGCAAAAACAAGTCACTTTGCAATATGTGTGCATTAACAGTGTCCTACCTATTTCTAGATATCATCTCTTGTATGGCCTGCATCAGCTCCTCAGGTCGCTATAGCTACAGACCTGTTCAATCTCTCCTAATAGGCTGGCAGTGCTGGTCGCTATAGCTACAGACCTATTCTCACTCTCCTGATAGGCTGGCAGTACTGGTCGCTATACCTACAGACCTGTTTGATCTCTTCTGATAGGCTGCCAGCACTGGTTGCTATAGCTACAGACCTGTTCCATCTCTCTCTCACTTTTATTGACAAATAATTTTTATTATTGTTCTGTTGTAACTGTACATTTTGCCCCATTAAAATAATTGCTAGCTCCACTTCGCCTCCTCCAGCTCAGGTACACGCATTGAACTAGGTCTGCCTGTCGGAGCTGTAATGCGCCTCACTTTGCCGAAACGCATTCATACATGCGTTGGAGTTTTCAAAGCTGGTGCGTCCCGCCCCAGAACGCCCACAGCACGCCCTTACATGTTAGGCGCATTCCAAAGTGGCGAAGCTTGCACCTAACATGGCATTAGTGCGTCCGACAGCGGAGCCGGCACAGTGAGGCGCATTATACGCCTGAAAACAGGCGAAAAGCCCGTTCATACATGTCTCCCTAGATTTTTAGATTTGAATTTTTTTCCCCCCAAAACAGCACTACTCTTGTCCATGGGCTGTGTCTAGTATCACAGTATTCACTTGAGCTGTAATACCAGAGATGGCCTGTGGACAAGAGTGGCACTATTTTTTCTGAATGATCCCTTTAATTGTGCCACACAATGGTTATCGCATAAACTACTTCCACCTAAACTTATCTATCTATCTATCTATCTATCTATCTATCTATCGATCTATCTATCTATCTCATATCTATCTAATATCTTATCTATTTTATCTCTCTCATACTCTCTATCTATTCTATCTTCATATCTATCTATCTCATATCTTATCTATCTTCATCTATACTATCTTCCTATCTATTCTATCTATCTCATATCTATCTATTTCATATCTATCTATCTATCTATCAGGGGCGTCGCTAGGCGGTTTCATTCGGGGCTCGTGCGCCGAATGAAATGCCTGCAGCCCCGAATTTTTCAGTCCACAGCCAGCCCTTGCATCACCACAGTAGCGCAGTGCCGCATTATTGTTCACAGTAGATGCGGCGCCGGACACTACTTTTCAGTGTTCACTAACTTGCTCCGCTGCTGCCGCCGGAGCCTCCTATATGTTGCTGCGCACTGCGCAGGGTCAGGGGGAGAGTGGCGGCGATCGCACTTCAGTAAGACCAGGGGCGCCGGCCCCTGCATGCTCCTCCTCCATACCTCAAGTCCCAAGGTTTAGAGATTGCAAAGAGGGACACATCAGGCCACGCCTCTAACCACGCCCAAACACATGACATCACACCAAGACACGCCTCTAACCACGCTCATACACATACATGCCAACTTTTGACAGCCAAAAAGGGACACATTCTCAGGGTTTCTTTGTATCCAATGATGAAATATTAAGTAAATTATTATGTAACATACAGCGAGGAAGCAATCAGATACTTTTTACAGCAAGGTAGTCAGTTTATTGAAGCAAATCCATTTCTCAAATGAAAAAAAAGGGACATTTATAGAGCAAAGAGGGACAAGGGTTAAAAATAGGGACAGTCCCTCCAAAATAGGGACAGTTGGGAGGTATGTCCTCCTCCTCCCCCTAGCAAGTGAGTGCCCGCGGCCCCGCGCAGAGAGAAGCAGAGCAGCCGCCAATAGGAATTTATAATTAAGCTGGGGCAGGGCAGGCTAGGCTCAGACTGGAATACATCTACTGACATGTTTGATTGTCAGCTCTGACCTATGCCTGCCCTATATACTGTGGGGATCTATGCCTGCCCTATATACTGTGGGGACCTGTGCCTGCCCTATATACTGTGTGGACCTATGCCTGCCCTATATACTGTGGGGACCTGTGCCTGCCCTATATACTGTGTGGACCTATGCCTGCCCTATATACTGTGGGGACCGGTGCCTGCCATATATACTGTGGGGAGCTATGACTGCCTATATACTGTGGGGACCTATGCCTGCCTATATACTGTGGGGACCTATGCCTGCCCTATATACTGTGGGGACCTATGTCTGCCCTATATACTGTTGGGACCTATGCCTGCCCTATATACTGTGTGGACCTATGCCTGCCCTATATACTGTGTGGACCTATGCCTGCCCTATATACTGTGGGGACCTATGCCTGCCCTATATACTGTGGGGACCTATGCCTGCCCTATATACTGTGGGGACCTATGCCTGCCCTATATACTGTGGGGACCTATGCCTGCCCTATATACTGTGTGGACCTATGCCTGCCCTATATACTGTGTGGACCTATGCCTGCCCTATATACTGTGTGGACCTATGCCTGCCCTATATACTGTGGGGACCTATGCCTGCCCTATATACTGTTGGGACCTATGCCTGCCCTATATACTGTGGGGACCTATGCCTGCCCTATATACTGTGGGGACCTATGCCTGCCCTATATACTGTGTGGACCTATGCCTGCCCTATATACTGTGTGGACCTATGCCTGCCCTATATACTGTGTTGTCGTATGGCTGCCCTTTATACTTTGGGGACCTAGGCCTGCCCTATATCTTGTGTGGACCTATGCCTGCCCTATATACTGTGTGGACCTATGCCTGCCCTACATACTGTGGAGATCTATGCCTGCCCTATATACTGTGGGGACCTATGCCTGCCCTATACAGTCATATGAAAAAGTTTGGGCACCCCTATTAATCTTAATAATTTTTAGTTCTAAATATTTGGGTGTTTACAACAGCCATTTCAATTTGATATATCTAATAACTAATGGACACAGTAATATTTCCGGATTGAAATGAGGTTTATTGTACTAACACAAAATGTGCAATATTGTTATTAGATATATCAAATTGAAATGGCTGTTGCAAACACCCAAATATTTAGAACTAAAAATGATTTAGATTAATAGGGGTGCCCAAACTTTTTCATAGACTGTATACGGTGGGTACAGTACTCGGTACCTGTATGCTATTATTAAGGTTTTCGATGTGGGGTTTAAAAAAGGGCCATGTGAACCCTTGCCTTACTGAGCAAAAACATACACAGAGGGCCCGGGCCCCGGAAAGTTTTAGGACCCTAGCAACGCCCTGCTATCTATCAATCTATCTATCTCAACTAATCTATTTCATTATCTATTCTATCTATCTAAACAACAAACTCCTATCTATCTAATCTCATTATCTGTTTTATCTCATATTAATCTATCCCATATCTATCTATCTAATCTCAAATATTTTATCTATCTCAAATCTATCTATCTTATCTATTCTATACTATTCTATCTACTATCTATCTATCTCATATCTATCTCATATCTATCTATCTCCTATAAACTACTATCCTATCTTTTATACTACACCTCTATCTCTCTCATATCTATCTCCTATCTATCTCATATCCATCTCTCTATCTCATATCCATCTCTCTATCTCCTATCTATCTATCTCATATCTATCTATCCAATATCTGTCAATATCCTGTGCTCTAATGACATGTGAGATCTGTGGATTTACAGTAGATCACCCTCTTGTTCTCTTCCCTGTGTTTCCGCCATTCATATTCACCGCACTTTTTCGCTTTGTTTTTACTATAGTGTCATGCTGTCCTTTTAAAAATGGCCGCAGTTGTGTTCCTTCCTCTGGAATGTTAGGACTTTGGCTAAAGCTGCCTTGTCCCGGGGTTCCTCCTGTGGAGCGCTTCATTTCGGCAGCTAGAATCCTGCTGGACACCCTCAGTGGGACATTGTGGATTCATAAATGTGTCTTTGACAGGCAGAACCAAGCTTCATAGTAAGCAGATGTCAGACATTTTCTGGTCCAGTGGCTGCAAACAAAAAGGGACATTTAAGGCAGAGAGAGAAAATGTGAAAAGCACCCGGCGAGGAGCAGCATTGTCTGAGGAGAGAACTGTACCAGCATTCTTCCAGGCCTGCGCCAGGGACGGTGGCAGGAGCTGGGGACACATAATGTGGCATCAGGCGGGACACATTGTGGTGGAAATGGCTCAGAACCTTATATGCAGAAAAGTCACAAATCCAGAGGCAGTATTACACTTCAGCCTCTAAGTCCAGATTTTCCTCTAGACAAATTCTATTACAAATTGTTATTAATGCAATTTTCCAATATAACTCACTATAATGTTATAGATGAGAGTGATAAAGATAGATAGATAAACTGAGATATCTATGTCTCTATATATTTCTCTTTCCCACTCCATCTATCTAATGTATCTATATATGTATATCACCTATCTATCTATCCTATATCACTCCACCCATATCTACTATCTATCTACTATTCTTTTTCTATTATCTATTTCATAATCTATACTCCTATCTTATCTATCTATCCATCATCTCCATATCTATCATCTATCATTATCTATCTATCTACCCCCAATTTTTTTTCCACCCAATTTATTTTATCATCTATCTATCTATTTTCCATATCTATTTTTCTATCATATTTTATCTATCTATCTATCTCATATCTATCTATATCAAATCTAACTATCTATCTCATATCTATCTAAATATCTATCTATCTATATATCTATCTACTTTCATTTCTTTATCTATCTATTCTCATCTCTATCATTTCTATCTATCTACCTATCTATCTATATAATATCTATCTATCTATCTCATATCTATCTATCTATATATCTATCTATCTCATATCTATCTATCTGTCTATCTCATATCTATCTATCTCATATCTATCTATATGTCTATCTATCCATCCCCCCATATAGCCTGAAACCTTATCATATTAGATAGATAGATATATAGATAGATAGATAGATAGATAGAAAGATAGATAGATAGATAGATATGGAATAAGATGGATTGAGAAAAAGATATGAGATAGATAGATATGAGATAGAATATGAGATAGATAGATAGATATAGATAGATAGATAGTAGATAGATATGGAATAGATAGATTTGAAATAGATTATGAGATAGATAGATAGATAAAATGGAAAATGTGATAGTTTATGAGATAAGATAAAATATGAGATAGATAGTTTATGAGATAGATGATATAGATAGTTTAATGGGAGATAGATAGATATGAGATAGATGGATATGAGTTTGATAGATAGGAGATAGATAGATATGAGATAAGATATGAGATTAGATAGATATGGATAGGTATGAGATAGATAGATATGAGATAGATAGATAGTTATAAAGATAGATTAGGATAGATAGATAGATATGAGATAGATAGATATGAGGTTTAGATAGATATGAGAATGATAGATAGATAGAATGATAAAATATAAATAGATAGGATAGATAGAGTAGATAGATAGATAGATACGGGATAGATAAATATCTATGATAAACATAGATAGATGGGATAATTGAATAAATGGAAGAATGGATAAATCTGGGTGACAATCTCTATGGAATCTGTAATTGCGGCCATATTATTTGTCAGACACCTTTTAGCAGTAACAAATAAAACTAAGAAAGAACTTCATAGAATTTCTAATAAATGAAGGGATTGTCTTGCGTTGGAATAGATTATAGAGACCCTTGAGATTTTGTTGTGTGGAGATAGGGTGCTGGGCTTCTATCTGGAAGCTATATGGGTTTGATGGCTTATGGGCTTGGTCTTTGATCTAGTTGGGCTTATCTCCCAGGAGTAGAACAGAAGATGATAGAAATACTCCTTACTTTACCGGTCTAAGAACATGTTGGGGGGAGGAGAGGAAGCATTTTTTTCTCCCCCATTCTCATCCCCATTAGCACTGGCACAAGTGACAAGCCCATTGTGGCAACCATATCTCTCTGCACTCTATATGTTTGCCATATATGTAATATGAGTCGATACCTGCTTTGCACTTTCTGTGGTTTCTTTATTGTCTCAAAAACATCAAAATAATTTGGAAGAAAAAAAAACCTGATACTAGTGGTAAAGTGAGTGAGCATCCCAGCAGTTGGCAAGGGAACTCCACTTTTACTCCATACAGCCCAATACTGCTTCTCAATTTACCGCAGACAAAGTCCCAGCAGGACACTGGCCTGTCCTATACAAAACGGCTTCTATTAAACTAGTTAAAAACCCCTTTAAGAAAAAAGAACCACCTTTGGCATTGAGGCATCACAATGGCGCTTAAATAAATCAACCTTTAACCGCTGGTAGATGGGGTTCTTCAGCAAATTGCATTGAAAGATTAACCCATTCAGGCTTGAAAGGCCTATAAACGTTTATCTCCGCTGTGAGAAAGAGCCTTTGTGTCGGGGATAAGTTATTAGTTAATATGGTTACTAAATGACCAGGAGAGGGACGAGCAAAACCCATCAGAGGTTCTGAAAATGGAAACATCATGTAAGAACAACTTGTGGGTTAGTAAGGCAACCTAAAGGGGATAATACATTTAATGAATGTGGTTTATGGAACATAGACTGTAAAAGTCCATTAATCCGGGCCCCGTGGGCAACATATGTGGGTAATGCAATGTTATGATAGAAGATAGATAGATAGATAGTAGATAGATAGATTAGATAATATTAGCAGATAGTAGATTGATAGATAGATATGAGATAGATAAAAAATAGATAGTAGAGATAGATAGAATGAATGATAGATGATAGATAGATAGGGGAAGATAGATAGATATGGAAATTTAATAGATGATATGGATGATAATATGAGATAATAAATAGTTAGATAGATGTTGGGATAGATAATAATAGATGATAGATTGAGATAGTAGATATGTTTTAAAATAGATAATAATAGATATGAATAGATAGATAATAGTAGAAGATTTTGAGAAGTAGAGAGATAGATAAATAGAAGATAATAAAAGATAATAGGAGTAGATGAAAAGATAGATAAAGATGTGATATGAATAGATATGAGATAGAAGATAGAGAAAAATAGATATGGGTTTGATAGATATAATTTTGTAGATATATTAAAAGGATAGTATGAGATAGATAGTGATAATATAATTTGATAGACAATAGATATGGGATAGAAAGGTAGATGATGAAATATGAGATAGAAAACAGTAGATTATGGATAGATATGAGATAGATAGGGGAAAGATAAGAATTTTAGATATGAGATAGATAGATAGATAGATATGGGATAGATAGATATAGATAGATAGATAAAATAGATTGATAGATAGATATGGGATGATAGATAGAATAGTATAGATAGAAGATAGTATGAGATAGTAGATAGATAGATAGATAGATAGGAGATAGATAGATATGAGATAGATATGAGTTTGATAGATATGAGATAGATAGATAGATAGAATAGATAGATAGATAGTATGGATAGTGATTTGAGATAGATAGATAGATAGATTTGATAGATAGATTGATATGGGATAGATATGAGATAGATAGATATTTGGGGTAGATATGAGAAGATAGATAGTATTTAGATAGATAGATATTAGATAATAGATAGAAAATAGTAGATAGATAGATAGGGTTGAGATAGATAGATAGGAGATAGATAGATGTATAGATAGTTATGAGATAGATGAATATATAGATAGATAGATAAATAGATATAAGATATATATATATATATATATAGAGAGAGAGAGAGGAAAAGAAGAGAGAGATAAGAGATAGATAATGAGTTCATGATAGATAATAATAATAGCTAAAACCATAGATAGATAGATAGATAGATAGGTAGATATGAGATAGATAAATAGATGGATAGATATGAGTTAGATACCTAGACAGATAGATTTATACACCACATAGTCAAAAGTATGTGCCCCCTACTAATTTGTGAACTTGGCCCTTCCAGTCACACAAGTTGATTCCAACCATCGTGAGCATAAGAACCTTTCCTCCACAATGCTATGATTTGGGTTCCTGTGGCTAAGTTGCTGCACACTGTCTTGTGATCACCATACTCAATGCCAAGCATCTTCTGGAGTGGTGTAAAGCCACTGTCATTGGACACTGGAGCAGAGGAAACATGTCCTATGGAGGGATGGATGGTATATTGCTGTATGGTATTCTGATAGATAAACCTGGGCTTGAGGAGAATGGTGGTACCTTTGGAGAGGGTGAGCCCTTCACAGGTCCATGCATCCCATGAGGAAGCTTATGCTCAGCAATGTAACTTAAAGCTTCAGGCCTCCAATGCAAAATCTATAACAGTGCCCCACACCTACTAGGTGCCTCTTCTAATATTGCTGGATTTCGACCCTCTTGGTTGCCCTGGTTCCCCTATAGCATTGCCTCTTATTGTCCATATAGCAGCTTCAGATGCTTCTTCTATGGTATCAAGACATTCACCTATACTCCAGTATTCTCATTCTGATGGATGATTGTACCATGGGACAAATCACTTCTATCCTGCTCCTCACAAATAAACTTTTTATGAAACTTGTATCTTCTTCTGATTAGAGCATCGTGTATCTTCAGTGTTAGGTCATGATCACACATAGAAAAGATGAAGGTATCAGATAAACAGTAGACAAATAGCTACATTTGAGCTGTCACCAACATATAAATGCCGTTTATCCAGGGCCAACAAAGACATCACACACTCTTAGTCAAGCATTGAGTCCTGCTGGGGAATAAGCAGATACCACTAGCGCTAAAAAGAAAGCGAGACCCCTAATAAGACCTCCCATCTGAATTACCGTCTCTACACTCCAGTGACTATGAAATTGTCTTCGTATGAATAAGCGTAGAAAAACCTCTTCCCCTCTCTCATTGTTCCCTCGCCGTCCTCCTGGGGCTGATGCTTCTCATTATTTGAACAAAAGGATGACAGAAGAAAAGGATTCTGGGAGTGCGGTTTTCTTCTGCAAAGATGTCGCTCGAGATGCTGATTTCACTATGGTTTTAGGAGACTTTTAGGTTTGGTCTTTAAAGAGGTTGTCTGGTTCAGCAAGGTCATCCTCCAATAACTTATTCAGGAATCATAAGTTAATAGATTGGGGTCCCATGTTTTAGGATCCTCACTTGTTATCCATAGTGGCTACAAAAAATGTATTTTGTTCTGGAGGACCCATAAGAAATATACAATCCATTGATTTCAATGGGATCTGTGCAATGCTTTATTTCGCCTGTGGGGGTGCTGTTGAATTATTGAATACTTGCTTTCTAGTTCTCCTATAACTAGGTCTGCCAAATAGGATTGTCAAAGGTGTCCAACCTCTTTTATAAATACAAACAAGGGGTAACAGCATTAAGGGTGCAAGGCATCTGCCCATGGCCCCCATGAGCATAGTTGGCCTGAGGGGTTAAGAGGCATGCCCTGAAATATAGGGCACATACCCTGGATCTCCAGGTTGGCACTGCTTATTTAACTATTGGCCCATCCTCTGGATGCCATTGACTCCTTGTCTGCCAATTAGTTGTGTAGTCTGCTTCAGTTTGGTCAGTATCAGTGATAATACTTGCTCCTTGTATAGTGGCTACAAAAAAATGTATTTTGTTCTGGAGGACCCATATGAAATGGACAATCCATTGATTTCAACAGGATCTGTGCAATGCTTTATTTCGCCTGTGGGGGTGCTGTAGAATTATTGAATACTTGCTTTCTAGTTCTCCTATAACTAGGTCTGCCAAATAGGATTGTCCAAGGTGTCCAACTTCTTTTATAAATCCAAACAGGGATAACAGCATTCAGGGGCAAAGCAGTGCACTTTGCCCTACCCAAGCATGTGATGTCACACCAGCCCATGTCTCTAGCCATATCCAAGCACATGAGATGACTCCAGAGCATGCTTCTAACATAAGTTAATAGATTGTTATCCCATGTTTAGTATCCTCACCTGTTATCCACAGTGGCTACAAAAAAATGTATTTTGTTCTGGAGGAGCCATAAGAAATGGACAATCCATCATTGGGATCTGTGCAATTCTTTGTTCCGCCTGTGGGGGTGCTGTAGAATAATTGAATACTTGCTTCCTAGCTCTCCTATAACTATTTAGCAGAGGTCTGCCAAATAGGATTGTCCAAGGTGTCCAACCTCTTTTATAAATCCAAACAAGGGGTAACAGCATTAAGGGGGCAAAGCAGTGCACTTTGCCCTAACCGAGCATATGATGTCACACCAGTCCATGTCTCTAGCCATGTCCAAGCACATGAGATGACACCAGACCATGCTTCTAACAACCCCCAAGCCCAGCTTTTTCCAGTAGACTAGCACCAAAACAACGGGGGTGTTATTAGGGTCTATACAGATTTATTTCTATATAAGTATAATAAAAAAATGCAGCAAAAAGCTATAAGACATTATTCTGTGTATGATATTTCTACATAATAGTTATACAGTTACCAAATAATACCGCTATACAAGGAGCAAGTATTATCACTGATACTGACCAAACTAAGGCATTATGGGAAAGGAGCTGAGAAGGTCAAGCGCCCTCTGTTGAATGTAACAAATCCTCAATTTGTTTTTGACCCATGGGTTTTTGGGAAAAAGCAAAAGGGATAATCGAATAGGAGAACACGAGTACCCCGACATTTTTGGGGGAAACTCAAATGGTGAATGGAATCTCGCGGTTTTTTATTTTAGGGTCTGAGACCATCCCCCAGAGGGGGGAATGGGATAGACAATTCAGAAAAGGCCCAATGGATCTATCGTAGGGGATTGGTTCACCCAAAGGGGGCCCTCAATGGAACTTTTGCAATTTGGTTTGCTTTTTTAAATAGACCTGCTTGGGCCTGTTCACCTGTCTGTTGTTCGCCTCTCCATGGAGGACCACTATTACTTTTTAGTTCTGACCATTGGGAAATATGCATCAGTCCAATTATGTTTTTTTTTCATTATTTTCATTGTTACCTCAGTCTTAATCAAGTCAGATGAGGACGTGAAGTTTTTTCCCCGAAATTTAGGGCCCTGCCTTAAAACCCCTTATTAAACTTGTGTTCGGTTAAAAGTAATTCCCCGGGGGGTTTTTTTATGAAATAAGGCGAAAGCCCGCCGCAATAGCGTGTATAAATATACATTGGAGTGATGGGTGGCGCGGGAACGAGTGAAAATCCCCTAGGTGATCTCTGTGCTGTTAGGGGCCGTATATGTGTCGGGCCGCATTTGGCTCCAGCGCGAGACTTTTAAATAGTACAGTGACGATCCGGAGCACTAAGGGGAAGTGACAATATCCTTTTTCCCAGACATGGCGTGCAGTATTTAGAACGCCGGGTGCCGCATGGTCGGGGCCGGTTCAGACTGCCATATCGTTCCAGACTTTGGCACTACCAGAAATGACATGCTTTTCCCTTCGGACCATGCGCTGTCAATATCCGGAACCCGGTAATTTTCAAAGATAGTGGGATAGTCGCCCCACCTTTATAGGAACCCCGGGGAATGGGTTTATAAACAACATATACCCAATTGGGGAAGTATTAGGGCTTATGTGGTTTAATACATTTTAGGGCCTTGGAGGTATTTAAGGGAAGCGGAGATGATTCTCTGCATCCCTCTTATCCTGGTGCCAGCATACCAAGGAGCTGCGGGTTTCATTTTTATATGACAGATCTAAGTAAGGTATCACTTCTTATATAATTGGGAAAATGGGAAAAGTATATGTGTGGGACAGGTTGTATATGGTTGTTATATAGCGTACTCTTATTCCGCGAGTGTAGGTTTTTGAATCCTTGTTGAGCTCCTCCAAATTGACTGGGGAAACGTGTCGGGATAGTAGGGTGTCAAGGTTGTTTTAATAACAGGTATAGAGTGTAAGGATCAGTCATGCAACCGGCTTATGCACCTGTGCGAATGTACTCACTGACGGATAAGACCAGTTCACCCCAATCCATTTCTGTAGTAGCAAAGTTAGGGTTTTAGTTTAGATATTTCTAGTATAAGGTTATGTTTAAAAACAGCGGATAAATATGATTTGTGTTTTAATTATCTATTTTAATCCTTTTTATATAGCTTTCAGTCAGTATTATCTCAAAGGATAATTTAGCTAGCAAGGCACAGCTGATCAAGAAGCCTTTGGGTTTAATGAACAATCCTCTTTGTTTCAGAGCGGCGAGCAGGGCTTGGCTGAGTGGGAAAATTTGCTCGCGATAGGGAATGATTTCTCTCTTGGGGGAGCGACCAATGGCGGTGGTGGGCAAACTGAAGGCAGTCTCCCTAAATGGAGACAAAGGACTATGGCATCCAAGAGGATGGCTACAACTAATCAAAGATCATGCCAACCAAGGAGATCCAGGGTTAATGTGCCCTAATTCAGGGATGTGCCTATTTAAACCCTCAGGCCCCAGCATATCTCATGGGGGCCATGGGCAGCTGCCTAGTGTGCTCAACAGATAAGACAGCCATGGGTACAATAGTTCAACCAGAGCACGACTTGGGTTGTTGTCAGTGAAAATGTGTGGACAGGTATCCTCATGGGGTTCTCCTGGCACAGTGAAGTCCCGCGATTCCCTAGACAGCCTCGACGGTTTTGCAAATTTCTTATCATCGTGTGTAAAAAAAAAAAAAGAAGCCATCTATTGTTTGTCCATTAATGACCAGCTTAATCTGCTATGATTTTTGGGGTCCTCAGATATAAACGTGTAATAAGTAACACTACGCCCTTGCAGGGCACGCTACTAAACAGTGCCGTCTTAACAGTATTATGGGCCCTTGGGCATAGCAATGCAGTAGACCCTGCCAAAATATATGACATCATACCTGGCCATAGCTCAAGCCTCATCCAAACATGACATTGCATGAGGCCATGCCTCTAACCACCCCCAAGCACACCCATATCATCACATCTCTTCCAACGGGACATACCACAGAAGTCTTGTAGGCAACCTGCAGCTGACAAGACTAATTGTCAGGGCAGGGAACCAATGGCTCCCTGCTTCAAAATGAATTTTAACTGTTTGCATGTGCTAAGAACACACAAACAGTTAAAAAAGCAACACTGACCCAAGAATCCAGGGGAGATTCTTAGGACATACATTAAACACTTGGGGCCCCTATGCTTGTGGGGCCCCCAGTAACTGCCTAATGTACCCAAATGGATAAGATGGCCCTTGCTGCTAGATACCATAAATCAGTGTTTCTCAACTCCAGTTCTCAAGACTTACCAACAGGCCAGGTTGTCAGGATCTCCTCAGTATTGCACAGGTGATGGAGTTATTGTCAGTGCACTCTATGGGAGATCCTGAAAACATGACCTGTTGGTGGGTCTTGAGGACTGGAGTTGAGAAACACTGGCATAAATGCAAAGAAGCATTAGATATACCGGCTTGTTTCATTTCTAGCTCTTCATGTCTCAGAGAATGATGGAGCTGGTAGTAGACCACAGCTAGGATGCTCTCCTCCCTACATGACCATATCCTTGAAATGGAATTTAAATTAAAACCAAACAAACACACCCAGATCCCCCTGTAGATCAGTCTTCCTTGTTCCAGATCCGATAACATGCTCTGGGGGCCTTTAATTAGCCTGGCAGTGTTTGAAGATCCCCTCCACAAATACTCTGCCCTCCTCCATGTGTTTTCATTGCAATGCATGGTTGGACGGGAGCAGAGCCTGGGGGAGCCAGCTGGGATTCTTCAGAACTTGTAAAATATGCATGCCCAGTGCAGACAGAATCACCTAACCCTTTTATGCCAGGGAGGAATGAGACAAAGATATTAGTAAATCATCCAAAAACGGGCCAGAACCCAACCACTTTATGATGTACCATGACCATTTTTGCACTGGGGTGCCTGGATCCCACCAGTAGAGTTAATACTCGGGTCCCAACCACTTCTTGGGGTCCACTAGCGGAACTAATGCCTAGGGACTACTAGTGGAGTTGATTCTTGGGGCCCACCAGTGGAATTGATTCTTGAGATCCACTAGTGGAGTTTATAATTGGGGCTACCAGTGGAATTGATTCTTGGGATCCACTAGTGGAGTTTATAATTGGGGCCCACCAGGGGAGTTTAATCATGGGGTCCACCACTGGAGTTGATTCTTGAGGCCACACAAAGAGTTGATTTCTGGGGCTCATCTGTGGAGTTGATTCTTGGGGCCCACCAGTGGAGATGACTCTTGGGACCCACCAGTGAAGCTGATTCTTGGGGCCCACCAGTGTAGTTGATTCTTGGATCCCACCAATGGAGTTGATTCTTGGGGTCCATTCTACAGCTGCTGTACATGACTGCACATCCCTTGCATTCTGCCTCCTTTTATCTGCCTTTCTGCCTGAAAAGCAGCACCAGACCTTCTGCTTTTTTAAGGACCCGCTGGAGGTTCCCCTGCTCCCTTGTGGTCCAGTCCGAGCCTGATGCCAATCTTCAGTGGCATTGGTTTATCTCTTAGAAGGAAACTGTAAAATCTTGGGGATATAATTTTTCGGCATATTGGAGCTATTGGTAGTCAAACGCAGCTTACTGAGAACAGGGAATGATATCTACCATTTACTAATAATAATCATAAACTGTCACTAAGGAAGATGCCTACCAGAAAGCTAATGGGTGCCTTGTGTCCTTAAAAATCAAAAGCATGCCCGAAGAGCCCTCTTTTAAAAGAGGGGCAACCTCATATCCTCATCAACTTGGTGGCAATTCGGGACTTTCCCTATGAGCCAGAATAAATATCTGCTGCAACTCTTCCTCTGGTGGATCCGGTCCAACCTTGTTTTTGGATGACCATTTATTTCAATGACAATGCGTAACACTATATTTCTTCTGTAGTGGGCACTAGTGGCATAGCAAGAGCGATCCTGGAAACTGTACCGAATACTGTAAACTTGGAAGACCCAAGAACAGTTGGCAAGTCTCCTAGGTGGCATCCAAGTACGGTGCTTGGATATTGCAGGCTCAGTGGGAGTCAGCTTTTATACAACTAGGATCCCACTGCAGTGGCAGGTTCAGAGCTAGCTCCAATCCTGGTCATTTAATCCTCTAAATGTGGTGTGTAAAAAGGAGCGGAAAATTCGGGAACAGTTCTGGTCAGCAAAAATTAGCTACACTTTTTGGAAGTCAAACCTATGGCGATCATCTGATCACTGCAGCAGCTCTTGCTCTGGTGGATCAAGTCCAACCATGTTTTTGGATGACTATTTGAATGACAATGAATAACACTACATATCTTCAGGACTGGGAACTACAGGGCTAAATAGAGTAACCAATGACACCTTTTAGAAGTCAAACCCATGGCGATCATCTGATCACTGCAGCAGCTCTTGCTCTGGTGGATCAAGTCCAACATGTTCTTGGATGACTATTTGAATGACCATGCATAACACTACATTTCTTCTGGACTGGGCACTACAGGGCTAATGAGAGTAACCAATGACACCTTTTAGAAGTCAAACCCATGGCGATCATCTGATCACTGCAGCAGCTCTTGCTCTGGTGGATCAAGTCCAACCATGTTCTTGGATGACTATTTGAATGACCATGCATAACACTACATTTCTTCTGGACTGGACACTACAGGGCTTATGAGAGTAACCAATGACACCTTTTAGAAGTCAAACCCATGGCGATCATCTGATCACTGCAGCAGCTCTTGCTCTGGTGGATCAAGTCCAACCATGTTCTTGGATGACTATTTATTTGAATGACCGCGCGTAACACTACATTTCTTCTGGACTGGACACTACAGGGCTAATGATAGTAACCTATGACACCTTTTAGAAGTCAAACCCATGGTGATCATCTGATCACTGCAGCAGCTCTTGCTCTGGTGGATCAAGTCCAACCATGTTCTTGGATGACTATTTATTTGAATGACCATGCATAAAACTACATTTCTTCTGGACTGGACACTACAGGGCTTATGGGAGTAACCAATGACACTTTTTAGAAGTCAAACCCATGGCGATCATCTGCAGCTCTTGCTCTGGTGGATCAAGTCCAACTATGTTCTTGGGTGACTATTTATTTGAATGACCATGCATAACACTACATTTCTTCTGGACTGGACACTACAGGGCTAATGAGAGTAACCAATGACACCTTTTAGAAGTCAAACCCATGACGATTATCTGATCACTGCAGCAGCTCTCGTGTTCAAGAAGTTGACTATCATGAAATAAACCATTTAAAGCTAGGTTCACATATTTCTTACAATGCAGAGCTACAATAAATGCAACCAGCTAGATGCCTATTGCATCCGGCAGACCCTCCAGTACTCTATAGGTTGAAACGAGGATCGAAAAATGTTGCATGCCATTTTTTTTTTAAAATCTGTAGCAACCATGCTAGAGGGCAGCTATGCTAGATCAAAGTGTGTATATGTAAACCCAGCTTAACTGAGGGGTATGATTAGCATGTAATGAAGACATCTGTAATTTGCCCCAATTTTATGGGACATGTTGTTGTTTTGACCACATCATCTAGGAGATTATAAAACAGTTGTGTTAGATATGTTAGATCCTTCGCTCTTCTGGTGCAGTGATTGGAGACCAGTCAAATTGACTTGCAATTCTCACCGAGAGGAGAATGGCATGAGGGGCGAGAGGGTGGGTGGAGGGTGATGGAGTGTTGTTTTCAAACAGTGCCCAGTGAGAGGTGTGCCTGCCCGTAGTCCTCATTGACTGCTATGAAAGCCCTATCTATCATTCACTCCATTTATCAGACTGACCAGTTAGGGACAAGGCGTGACTGAGTGACACCAGAGACACAGGGGGTAGACAAGCATGGTGATGTTAGGGGCAGGCAAAAAGAACAGCTTAAATAGCTTGGAAGATAGAAAACCCAGGGGTCTGCTAAGTGTTTTACCTTCTGTGGAGCGCTCATTAACCCTTTACATTCCAGGAGCACCAATCACTCGCTCGCCTGGTGACTTTCTCGACTACCTTGAGTCTCAAGGGGTAGAAATAAGTAAACTGGTCTGAAAGTTTTGGGGGTTCACATCCTCCTTTAACAGATTCAATTTCATCCCATAGTAAAAAAATGTAATTTTACTTTTCTAATAATCCACTGTTAGGGTGCGTCCAAATGCCATGTACAAAATAGCGGTCGGATTTTGGTTTAGAATCCGGACGGTATTTTATCATCTTTTGCTTGGTTTTAGTGGTGGTTACGGGGGCGGGCCGGAGCGCGGTGGGGGCCTGCCCCCGGCCCCATAGACAATGCTTGTTTACGGGCGTACGCGCCGTAAATAAGTGCATGTCATTTTCTCCCCCCGCGGCGGAATTTGCCGAGCGGGGGGGGGGGAGCGACGAATCCACTTTTCTCTTTTGAAGCAGGGGATTCCCGAAATGAATCCGCGGATTGGCGCCGATTGAAGCGAAAAACCCGGCGCGGAATCGGCGCCAACCCGGGCGGCAATAACCCGTGTGAACGGGGCCTTAGGGTGGTCCAAATCCCCTGTACAAAATCCCAGTCGGTTTTTGGGTTTAGAATCCGGACGGTATTTTATCATCTTTTGCCTGGTTTTGGGGGATGGTTCTGTCTGCGGTTTGCGGATTCGCCCATCCCTCATAACCATTGAATTGCACATCTTTTGCCTGGAAACCAGTGGAAGATTGTGCAGGTTCAAAGTTTTTCGGAACGCCGGCAGCTGAAAATCCGTTCAGTCTACGGGGACGTCTTCTTGTTGGTTTTCAGGCGGTTTCCAAATCCGCAAACCATCTGAAAATCCGACCAATAAACCAAGCCGTGCGGACGTACCCTTACCTGGATTGCATGGCTGTGCCACATCAATGGAGTAGGGGTTCTCCTTTGGAGCAAAAGATAGTAGAGTTCCGCAGCAAAATTTGGGATTCAGTTATTTACAGGGATGTGGGAAATACATTTAAGGCATAATTCACATCATCAAATTGATCCCGACAGATATCGCGGTGGGGCCGTGACAAGGCCATAGAGATCTGTAGGACAAGTGCAGTCCTAATTGGACTATATTTGCCCTATTTCGCGAATGTTTCCGTATGGGACACAATCTTGTGGCAGGCTATGTTTTTGTGTCCAGGGCAGACGTAGTCCAGGGCAGTCGTAGTCCAGTTAGGACTATGTCTGCCCTACAGAAGTCTGTATAGTACACATGCTTCTCGCACTATAGCGAACTATATCCTGGCACAGGTAGTCCTGATTAGAGTGGTATTATCTGGAATGGCAGTATCATGTGAGTACTCTATGGGAGCAGGGGTGGAACTACCGAGGTAGCAGACGTAGCAGCTGCCACGGGGCCCGGGACAATAGTTGGCCCAGGCCCCTGGGACAGCTGCTCCCACGTCTCCTCCCCCGGTAGTTCGGCTCCTGCGCCCGCCGGCAGCGAACATAACAGTTCGCTGCCGGCGGAGCTGCGGGGGCCCGGCCAGAGCCGTATCTATCACTAGGGCAGGGCCCTGCAGGGGGAGGCACCCGGCAGTAGAAATAGCCGGCCGGGGGCCCCATTGAAAAGCTTGTTATAGGGCCCTGACATTTCTAGTTCCGCCCCTGTATGGGAGCATTATTTGTTATGGTGGTATTATAGTGATATTGGGGTTATAACATTTGGGTAACAAATGCTCTTTTATGTGTTGCATAAATTTATAAAAAAAAACAAGCAAAACCTTAATGGAAATCTTGGACTGCAAGGAGAGTGGAGTTTTGAAGTATATATTTGGTTTTTGTAGTTTGGAGTACATTTTTGTTGTTTTGGTTAAAATATTTATACTCATTCTATACCTAGCAGCATTACTAACTATTTAGTCATAATAGGGATTGATAGGGTTTTTTGTTAGGAGGTGTGCTTCGGGGTCGCCCTTTTCGGGGCAGGTACCCTATTTTTGTAGGCAGGCTTTTTTATATTAGGGTGTAATAGGGCTAGTTCTCTCTTTATATATGATTATATATAATTATGATTTATATATGATTTAAAGGTTAAGTTTTATGCTATCTATAGGGGCCATTTACTTCTATGCTTTCTGTGATTCACTGCAAGGAGAGTGACAGATGCCCTGCGGGGGAGATGACTGGTGTAGCTGCTCAAAAACTGCTACCATTGAAAAAATGCCACAGGCCCTTGAACAGGGGATAGCGCCGGGTCTATTGTGGGCGTGCAAAGGGTGGTGCAGGTAACTCCTCACTACTTTGAGACTATAGCAGAGATGCTGGCCCATTGATGTCACTCAGAACAAGCAGGAGCAGGAGGAGGCCATAGGAGCGACAGTTTGGGAAAAAGGGTGCTGAGGGTGCTGGTCACATTAATCACTCAATAATGAGAAGTTTTGCAACTTACTAGTATATTCATAATTCCTCACTATCTAAAAAAATCACTACTTGTTGTCAGTGAATGGAGACATTCATCATTTACATCCAGAGGCTCAAACACTCGTAGAGGCCTAACACTTTTCCCAGACAGAGGTGGGTGCAATTAAATCTATTCTAGATTAAATTACCAGGACTTCAGGCTGATACATTGTGCACTGTAACAAATGCAAATTATCAGGGCAGTAGAGAGATATATTCTGCTGATGTGTTTAGCTCATAGAGGATTGTCTGGGTGCACAGATGCAAATGTGACAAAATTTGGGCCGTAAAATGTAATTGGACTGTAGGTTTTTTTGGGGACTTTTGAATGTAAACAAAAAGTTTTCTATTCTCTGACAGCAAACAGAGGTCTTGAAAACGGTAAAGAAATGAATCACAAAGGCCGACATGTCCCAATACGACTGCGCCATTGTTTTGGTGTATTTTGCGCCCAAAAAAACTGTTGACGCCCTATTCTCTATATAAATGAACTGTTGTACACCAAAACTAGGCGCATTATACGCCAGGCACGACACATTTGAATGCACCTAAAGTAGATGCATCAAATAAGCTAGCAATGATATGCTAGTTGCCTATATTATGCAATGCGCCTAGAATAGGCGCATCAATGTTACAATTTTTGACGGGTTTGTTCATTCAGGCGCACATTACATTGATTTAATGCGCTCTAAAACTAGCGTGGCTGCGCCTCTTTTCGGACATGTCGTCCAAGGTCTATTAGAAAGTTGCAGAAATGTATGTAATGAATAAGCTCGTCTCAGGTTCCCTTTTACACTGCGAAAATAGGAGAAAGGTCACCGAGTCTGCATCCAATGTAAAACGTGTTCCTTATGAAGCAACGTGATATGGTCAGTAGTAAACACGTAGGACATGTTCTGATGTTGTTGCCCAAGATGACACGGCGAGTGTAATCTTGATGACACCTAGGGCTGAAGCATCTCTCACTTTTCACCCCCTGTAGCCAGTCGTCTTAATCACCTCTGCATTATTTGTGACCTGCTAGTGACAGAAGACGCCTTCACGTAAAAGCTGTCAACAGTCAGACTGAGATCGAATTCACCAACGTTCCTGCTGATGATCCTAATGAAAATCGATCAGGCATGGTGGACATTCCAGCAGGGTATGACTGAAAAAAAGGCCAAAGGCCTTCTGCACTACTGATAGGTCCATTTATTCCATGATATTGCTACTCAGCTGCCCTTGGTCCATTGGTGGACCAACCTTACCCTTTGCACTTTGTCCCCATACCTTCTGCTTTCCCTAGTACCTTTGCAGGAGATCCTTAATACCCATTTGCATCAAAGAGAGTCCACATGGAGCATAAAAGATACCTTACTAATGGCTCAAAATGGTTGCAAAGTAACATGCAGGGGGTCATTTATTTTTGTGAGATTGGTTTCTCAACTAATAAACAGAGCATTGATGGGAGTCTCACCTGAAGCATGTGAAGGAACTTTAGAGGGAACCTGCTCAGTTTCTATGTATCAAAAAGATGATCATACTATGTCCTCTACAGGCAGTGTTGGACTGGGTGCCTGGGCCCACCAGTGGAGTTGATTCTTGGGGCCCACCAGTGGAGTTGAATATTCGGGCACACTAGTCTAGTTGATTCTTCGGACACACCAGTGAAGTTGAATCTTTGGGCCCACCAGTCAAATTGACTCTTAGGGACCCACCAGTGGAGTTGATTCTTGGGGCCTACAGTTGAAGATGATTCTTGGGGCCCATCAGTAAAGTTGATTTTTGGAATCCACTATTGGAGCTGATTCTTGGGGCCCACCAGTGGAGTTGATTCTTGGGGCCAACCAGTGAAGTTGATTCTTGGTGCCCACCAGTGAAGATGATTCTTGGAACCCACCAATGGAGTTGATTCTTGGGTCCACCCGTGGAGTTGATTCTTGGGGTGCACCAGTAGAGTTGATTCTTAGCACCTATTCTACAGCTACTATACATGACTGCACATGACTCTTACATTTTGCCTCTTCCCTGAAAAGCAGTCCCAGGCCTGCTTTCTCTAGGGGCCCACAATGCCCAGGTGCCCACAAGGGGTTTCCCCATCTCCCCTATGGGGCAGTCCAAGCCTGTCTACAGACAATCTTGGCCAAAAATGGATCAGACGTTGATGGCCAAAGCTCTGATTGTTCAACTGAAATGCTAAATAATGAAAGAATATTGGTGGAACAATGTCGTAAAAGTTTGCTTTACGACACATTGTTCAGATCTAAAAAGGAAACATCTGTATGAAGCTTGGAGTGTGGAGTTTACCACATGAGCTTCCTATGCACATAGTGTTAGCCATCTCCCAAAAATATTAACTGTGGTCAAATGTAATTTACTTTAGTTTCTCATAAAATGTGAAATTAGATTGTGTACAGTGACCAGTCTGAGTGGATCAATATTGATGGTGATGTTTGTGGTGGCATTTGTTGGTTGTGAGGATCAACATTTTCGTAGTTGGTATGGTTGTGTTGGTAGTGACTGCTAATTGTTTTTGTGGTGGTGGTGGTTGCGATGGTAGTAGTGTGTGGTTCTAATGGTGATTGTAGTGGTGGTTCTAATGGTGACTTTGCTAGTAGTTGTGGTGGTGGTTGTGATAGTAGTTGTGGTGGTGGTTTTGATAGTAGCTGTGATGGTAGTTGTGATGGTGGTTGAGGTGGTGATTATAGTGGTGGTTCTAATGGTGACTTTGCTAGTAGTTGTGGTGGTGGTTGTGATAGTAGTTGTGGTGGTGGTTGTGATAGTAGCTGTGATGGTAGTTGTGATGGTGGTTGAGGTGGTGATTATAGTGGTGGTTCTAATGGTAACTTTGCTAGTAATTGTGATGGTGGTGGTTGTGATAGTAGTTGTGGTGGTGGTTGTGATAGTAGCTGTGATGGTAGTTGTGATGGTGGTTGGGGTGGTGATTATAGTGGTGGTTCTAATGGTGTCTTTGCTAGTAGTTGTGTTGGTTGTGATGGTGATTGTAGTGGTGGTTCTAACGGTGACTTTTCTAGTAGTTGTAGTGGTGGTTGTGATAGTAGTTGTGGTGGTAGTTGTGATGCTTGTTGTGGTGGAGATTCTAATTTTGACTTTACTAGTAGTTGTGATGGTGGTTGTGATGGTGATTGTAGTAGTGGTTTTAACGATGACTTTTCTAGTAGTTTTGGTGGTGGTTGTGATGGTGGTTGTGATGGTGGTTGTGGTGGTGGTTCTAATGGTTACTTTGCTATTAGTTGTGATGGTGGTTATGATAGTAGCTGTGATGGCAGTTGTGGTTCTTGTACGGTGATTTTGATGGTGATTCTAATGTTGACTGTGCTCATAGCTGTAGTGGTGGTTGTGATTGTGGTGGTTCTAATAGTGACTGCGCTAGTAGTTGTGGTGGTTGTGATAGTAGCGGTTATAATGGCTTTTATGTTATTTGTGATGGTGGCTGTGGTGGTGATTATAATGATAGTGGTTGTTGTGATGATGATGGTTGTAGTAGCTCATATAAAGATAGAGAAGTTCTTTGAAGTTTCTTGCGTTCACTGCAGTTCAAGACCGCCCTGTGAAAGAAATCAGCTGCTATCAACTCGGGATTCTTTCATGAAAGGTTGACTTTGTTACGGGGAAATTTACAACGTCCTCTGGTTACAATTGTACTTGTGACAATAAAAAAGCTGCAAAACCAGCACAAAATATCTATGATAAACAGCGTGTGACGTCTTAAAGACGCCTCATAGATAACAAAACATTCTTATTTGTAAAATCCCAGAAAGTTTTTTGGTGTTACTATTGTTTTAATGGAAATCTGAAGAGGAAGCAGCCTAGAGAGGGGTTAAGAATCACTTTGCAGGCAATTTCCTAAGGGCAGCTGCAGGATCACACTCTGAACGTGCTCTTTCCAGTCTGGATAAGATATTGGAGTCTTCTGAGACTGGGGGCGCCTGTGGGGTCGTAGAACCAACATTTATCTCTGGTCACGTCGGTTGGTTGCAGGCAACGTCCAGGGCTCATTTCCGATTGTTTGAGATGGTTATTGAGTATATTTGTGTAACAATGTATTATTGTCAAAAGGCCAAAAGTGGCAGCACCTTCCAGTCGCCGCATCCAATCTATTTCTTATGGAATTCCACTGTTGATAGATGGTTCCTTTGCAGCTTCTGGACACGATTTCCATGGATTTTTTTTTTTTTTAAATCATAGTCAAGTTCAATCGAAGCAAAAACACATAGACATAGAGCTTTCATGGGCATCGAAAATTCATATGGGACTATTTTTTAATACTATGCAGTGATAAAACTAGTGCTACAATATGACAAGCTTCAATTGCTGCACTACTGTCACTTGCACCACAAAAAATTGCAAGTACTTACATTCTAAGGGCCACATGTATGAAACTGTTTAGGTCTAAAACTCACTATTTTGCCCATAGTAACTTATGGGCAAAAAAGTGAGTTTTTGACCTAAACAGGTTCCTACATGTGGCCCTAAGGGTCAGTCGGATGGTCACCCATGACCTTGTTGTTCCAAGGGTATCACTGATATTGTAGTAATTCTCCATTTTGACCGCAATTTTCAAACAGAGCTGAGTCTAAACTTTGGTATACACAAAATATGCTCTTCAATGTGAAATAACGCCACACCTGTATATAGGTTGTGTGAGGTATTTCAGCTCTGCTCCATTAAAGTGAGTAGGACTGAGCTGTAATACCACACACAACCTTATGATAGATGTGGCGCTGTTTTTGGGAGAAAGAGGCCATGTTTTTACAGTCCTGTACAAAGGGTATCTCTTGTTGATACTTAAAGTGGTTTTGCCACGAAGTAAAGTTGACGTGGGAAGCTTACAAATTAAATAATAAACATTTTCACCATTCATCATTATTAAATAATTCTGTACCGTTTTTGTTTTAGTTGTTCCTTTAGTGATCCATTGTTTACAGCTCGTCTCCAGGGGATACGACCAGGGCTGAGAGCTCCTCAGTCCTGGTCGCACATGCTCAGACATCGCCTCTCCTCTCAGGCAGCTACTAAGTGTTCAACCCCAGGTGCTGTCATTCTACTCCCGTCCTCTGTGCTCCTCAGTAATTAGTCAAACAGTGCAAATAAATTAAAAAAAAGAAACCTCAATCAGGTCTGTGCATTGCTAAAGAGAAAAAAAATCCACAGATTTGGTTCCTGCAGGAATTTGAACCTAGGACCCTTGTGCTGTGAGGTAAAAACTTTACCTCTGAGCTAAAATGTATTTATGCACAGCTCTATACATAAACAGACCTTTCTTTGACCACAGAGAGAAAAGGCCTGGTGATGTCATCCTGCTGGGTCACATGATATGCAATTCAAACAAATCACACACGTCCCCTTCTGAGCACACAGAGCTGAAGAGCTGGATGCAGGAGGTATGAAATGAGATCGTGGCAAAACCCCTTTGAACCTCCTTAGAGATACCAATCTAAATGGTCTGGGACACTATGTTCTACACTGTTGGGCCTAAATACATATAAGTCCAAAACTCTCTGCATGTAAGTTGGTCTATATTCGGATCTCTCTCACTGCTTCCATTAATAGCAGTGAATTGGGGAATTGCTGTTTTAGCAACTCCCTAATATAGTCTGAAAATTACCCCCATAGCCCCAGGCCTGGAACAGTCATTTCTTACATTTCCAAAACTTAAAGAGGGAATGATTGCTCCATGTGTATTTGAAATGAATTTCAGAACACAACACTTTTTCCGAGCTTATTTCCCCAAACAGAAATTGGACATGGTTACACACTGTCAACACTTCACCTCCATTAGGTTAATTCTCTGACACACACGACATAGACCTTTCCTCTCTGCCTGACTTGTGCTGGGCGCCTCTTGACCCTCGGAGTGCCATAAAGAGTATAGACAGAGCAGAGTTTGGGCTGATCACTTACAACATTCCCTGACCCTCTCGGGCAGGTCAGAGACCCCAAGAGCCTGGGGAAGAAATTAACTTGTCAAATCCCGTCAGGTGCAAGTGGCCTGTAAATTACTGCCTACCTAGAATAGCCTCCTAGCTCAGCAGTCTGTAGAGCGGGCCACAGCTGAGGTATCTCCTCTACCAGCCTCTAGGTTTGCACAGTCTATTAAAAAGTTTGCACAATAATCTGTTGGAGCAGGTGCACTCAAGCACTAAAAATGCAGCAACGTTTGGGTATTTTCAACTAGGGGCTCCATACAACACAAAGAACATAACTAGGAGGCCAAACCTATCAAGGCAATGGCAGGTTGGTGACTTGGGAGTACCGAGATGGCACCAATGGGTGTGAATGGTTATCTATCACTTTAGGATCTCCCTTGGGAAAGGCAATCAGGACATATGCCAGCTGTAGTATGGGAACCCGTGTTCAATCATAGAAAGACATCAAAAATTATTGTAAGGGGTGGTTGGTGGGCTCCTCTTAATAAAATGGTTGTAGAACATATTGGTTCAACAGCTGACTATACTTATTTCACAGCAGTGAAGCAAAAACTGTATGGTTCCAAACACACGATCAGGGCTGGGGGACCTCTGAATGCCATGTTGTTTCCAAAGTGGCCCAAGTGGCCAGCGTTGGGACAAGGTATTCTGGTGCCCCAGGCAAATAAGGCACATAGCCCCCCCCCCCCCAAATGGAAAGTTCAGCCAACTCCATGCCCCATTGCGCCCTCTTTCCTGCCTGGGATGCAGGGGCGGCCAAAACGGTCGCCTACATTCGCCTACCCATCATCCCAGCCTTCAAGTGGCCTCCTACTTTTGCCCGCTTACAGTGCCACCATGGGTCTCCACTTAATAACTATCTTTTCTACTACCTGTTCCCAACCACCCTTGTTGAGCAGGTGTCTAGTCATAGACCAACAAGTGGTCAAATAGTCTAGGTACTGTCAGCCCAAAGGTACCATCTCTTTAAGGACTCCCTGCACCATTATGTATGTCTACAATTTGGTCCCCTTCCTGCATTTTGACTTCCATGTACGTGATAGTGATCACAGAAGCTGTGTGATCACCACTGGAGGACTCCTGTGATTGACAGCTGCCTTCCAGCACTAATGACAAGGATGGGAGCACATTTTGATTTAAGCACTGGGTTCAATGACAATCCTGATCTTTATATCGGGAATGAAGGTCTCTTTGGCCTGACCTGTTTGGTCCCAGTGTTGCAATTGCCAGGGTTGGCTAGGTAACCATGACAGTCATGGGCCTAATAAAGAGCTCCCAGGGTATACCCTCACAGATGCCCATGCATTTAGATGCACTGATAGTAATGTATTATCACAATAGATATTACATATGTTTGAAAAGAATAAGGGGACTCAGTGTTTAGTATAGCAGTATATGTAGGGACATAGCTAGGGTTCTCTGTATGGCTGAAGTCTAACACAGCCCATACAGATCTCTGACTGTCCCCTGTGATAGCACTTTGGTCTTCTTGTATCACAACACTCT
This sequence comes from Phyllomedusa bahiana, assembly GCA_025379985.1. Taxonomy (NCBI): domain Eukaryota; kingdom Metazoa; phylum Chordata; class Amphibia; order Anura; family Hylidae; genus Phyllomedusa; species Phyllomedusa bahiana. The sequence continues at coordinate 140,217 of JAODAL010001484.1, read as the reverse complement.
TGGACTTCTGGACCACTGGGTCTCTGAGGCACAGTCCTCCATGGAGTTTACACACCAGTTTACTAACACTTTCTCCAGTGAAACAGCTCATGTCTACTGTTCTCATGGCCCAAGAACAGGATCTCCAGGAACTTCTTGTGATCTCACCTACACTTTGCCTCTAGCAATGTCCATTTATAGATTCATCTCTACTACTTCCTACCGGCACAATGGTGCACACCACACACACCTACATCAAAATTGGGCTGTTCCTGTGCAGACACTGTCTATGCCAAATCTAAAAATTCAATTATGAGAGCCATCATGGGAGTCCCTTGTCTCCTATAGTATACACCTAGGTACACAGAATTATAGCTGCGTGCAGGTTAGTACAGTTTATTATGGCAACTATATGACACCCAATGCATAATAAAACAATAGGACTGATATATCATACTTGCATATTCTAATTAATAGGTCTTGGTGTCATAGGGTTGTCTCGGTTGTATCACCCAGTGTGCCATTGCATCTCTCCATTCCTAATGTCACTTGGAGGATCTTGAAGGTCCATACAGCACTGAGTTAATTTAATATTACTGATTATAATTCGGAATAGGTGCCTGGGGCCCACTAGCGGAGTTGATTCTTGGGGCCACCAGTGGAGATGATTCTTGGGACCCACCAGTGGAGTTGAGTCCTGGGACCCACCAGTGGAGTTGATTATTGAGGCCCACCAGTGGAGATGATTCTTGGGACCCATGAGTAGAGTTGATTCCTGGGACCCACCAGTGGAGTTGATTCTTGAGGCCCACCAGTGGAGTTGATTCTTGGGGCCTACCAGAGGAGTTGATTATTGGGACCCACCAGTGGAGTATATTCTTGGGGCCACCATTGGAGTTGATTCTTGGAACCCACCAGTGGAGCTGATTCTTGGACTCCACCAGTGGAGTTGATTCTTGGGCCACCTGAAATTTTGGAGCCCCGTTGATTCTTGGAACCCACCAGTGGAGCTGATTCTTGGACTCCACCAGTGGAGTTGATTCTTGGGCCCACCAGTGGAGTTGATTCTTGGAGCCCTCCAGTGGAGTTTATTCTTGAAGCCCTCCAGTGGAGTTCAGTCTTGGAGCCTAACAGTGGAGTTTATTCTTAGATCCCACCAACAGAGTTGGTTCTTGAGACCCACCCTACAGCTAATGTATATGACTGCACATAGTGCACACGACTATTGCACTCTGCCATTTACTTTATGTTTTTCTCTGCCTTTCACCTTGAAAAGCAACCCCAGGCACAACACTTCCAAGGGCCCAGAGGGGGTCTCTCCTGCTACCCCGTTGGCCAATCCAAACCTGACTGAATATCACATAATCTCCAGGGATAGTGTGCTTTTTACTGTCTGCTGATCCAAAGTATCTACTCCTATTATATGCAGTCTATGAAGATTCAACTATTAGCACTAAATACATGTAAGACAGCTATCTTCTTCTCCTACTTCTTCCCGGCCTAAGCCGCTGGTAATCGGACACCGCTGCCCTCTCCAATTTCTATGGGTTGACAGATTAATTCATACGTGTTTTGCTTTTGGTCTTCCATAGACGGATAGTTTTTCGAGAAGCAGAATTAAGTGCTTCCATCTATTGTCATAAAGTGTTAAAGTACTTCCTTTAGAGTCCCAACACAGTCTTATGACACCAGTCAGCTTATCCTATCCTAAACCATCAATTACTGGCCACGTACAAGGACCTCTTACATGTTAGAAGCGACGGAAGAACCAACACATTGTCCTTTGTTTTTTTCTTTTAATTGTGCAATAAAATTTATATCTATTTTGATATCATTATTACATTTATTTTGTGGTTAAAATATGTTGTATGTAGTTTCTGGTTGGCACAGTGAGTGGTTATATTACTGCTTTGTGCCTCCTATTTGTTAGATGGGGCCCTACACACAAATCACATGGTTCAAAACCTGGAATCTTTAGTTATCATCTATACTAGCCCAGAAGAAAGTGTTTATTTCCCATGTAGCGCCACCACAGGTGAGATGAAAAATTACACAGTGTCCATTAAAATCAGTGTGATCTCCATGTTATGCATGGATGTATTGGGTCCTCCAGAGTGGCAGACACTCTCTGTAGGTTCTCTCTACCCTGGCTAGTAAATTAGGAGACCCCCTCTCTAGTAGCTCAGAGTACCCCCACTTTCTTTTATAGCTAAACTAGAGCCACAGAGACAAAACAGTTGCTCAAATGTCACAGCTATAATCTCAAATTACAGTGTATTTGCTTTATGCTTATAAAATGGCTACCCTTCGCCCATGTCAAGCTGCATGCCCCATCAACTTCATGAGGGTTAAACCCACTGTCTTTTTGCTCAGGTAGGGAAAGCAATGCATATCCTTCTGCCCTCTGGGCCTACAGACGTACAGACTAAAGATGAAATTGGGTACCCTTCTGGTGCCTGGTAACTTGGTGCTTATTTGCCCCATGTCCTTTCCATTATCCTCAGGTTAATTCCTTGATTGTAGGATCTGTGGAACAGGGATCCCAGCACAGGTTTCTTTCATCCATTAAACTAATGGATTCAGCCAACCCAGTTTAGATTTCTCCATAGGCCACATGCCTGCTTCTATAGTATACACCTCTAGGCAATTAATGAAAAATATTTCTTTTGGATGAATCTGGCCAGAAGAAACTTTGTATGTTTGCACCATGGTCAGGTTTTGACAAGGTTATAGCAATGTATAGATGAGTACATTTTGTTGTTTTCCATAATTTCAGTCCTGTTGTAATGCTGGCATGGCCCATGGCTTGGCAATTAAAGCCAGCTTTGGCTTTAAAGGGATTTTCTCACTATCCATTTTCACAGAGCCATGGGCAGATTCAAGCTCACACTTCCTGGTCAGGCACTGATTGGCATATCAGCTTTGCAGTTCCTAGCTGAGCCTGTTACAGTGAACTGACTGCAAGAGATGTAAAATCTGTAGTAAACAAGACTACAGAGCTCTAAGGAGTGAAAACATGTCCTTATCTTAAAGCTCAATTCCTAGAGATTCCATACAGCAGGGAGTAACTCTCTATGATCGGGACAGCAGCTTCCAGCAATCAGGTAAGAAAGAGGAGAGAGAGATGGTCCATATGAAGAGAAAATTGTGCGCACCCAGAAGAGATAAAATCTCTCTTATCTTCTTAACAATGCAAAATAAAAAAAGCAATGTATTTGGTAACAGTCTTCATTTACCTTTCCCTATGTGTTGAAAGCTAATCACTGTAGTGAAAAAAACCTTTAAGAGCTTAGCATCCAATGCAGAGACCCTTGAATACTTGAGCACCTGAACTTTGGCACCATTGTATAGCAGTATCATTTAGACCTTGTATAGCAGTATTATTAGATTATTTTGTGAATGGAGGTGGCACTTGTATGGTAGGTATATTTAATTACTATGTGGTATGTACTCATGCATTATGTGGTGCTGCTTAGGCAATATACTGTATATTATTTTTGTGGTGGCATGGTATAGCATTGGTATTTGGGCAACTATATGAAAATGTTATTTGCCCAATTTATGACACTGCTATTTGGACACCATACTGTATCTATATAGTGCACAGGGTCCGTTCATCATAAGGCTGGTCCTGATTACAGTTGGGTTTCTGTAGGCCCCACAAATGACTATACTCCTAGTCTTCATTCTGACTCTCTTCTTTTAAGTATTAAAAATATATAGTCTAAATAAACCTATTACTAATCTAGGCATGTGGTTAGTTTGCCCGTATGATAGACATAAACCTGGACCACACAGCAGGTCTGGTCAAAATAATACATCTCATACCATAGACTCTATGAGACTCCCCAAGCCGGATGACAGAAATTAGTCTTCAAGGCCAACATCTGCTATTCACCAACTTTGTCATGTGCCTGAAGAATTTTGAAACACATTATTCCGGGAATATTTCATCACCAAAGTCCCTCAGAAATATCTCATTCTCCACCCAGGAGACAATGCCTATGCCAGCCCCCCATTCCTTACCGTCTTTACTGTCACATCTATCCCCCACCACGTCCTCATAACACAAGACTCATTGACAAGGCCTCACATCAAAGCGCACACAGCCCCATAATAAAAAGTTCACAAAAGTTCAAGTCTGACGTAGCGGAGATGGAGTAAGACTGGAGCGCAAGTTAAAATATGAGGCCAAGTTCTGAGCTGGCCCTCGAATTCCTCCTCCATATAATACCATACTTTCAGCTGTCAGGAGAGGGAGAGCTGAACAGGTCACTGTGATGAATGGAAAGGATTATGGGACACCCAGAAATAATGAACTGTCAATTAGAATCTGGGCCTAACGTCAGAAAAAAGCAGATAAACTGTTGGTGGATTTTGCCTCCCCTGAGTGAACACAATACCTCTTATTGTGAACACAGAGAAGCTCAAAATTTCAGAATTTCAGAGCAAAAGAGATCTCACAATGAATGACTCTAAAAAACACAAGCTGGGTTATAATGAGGATAAGCCGGGTCTATTGCAAGCGTCTGGTGTGTATAGAGATGTTACCAGCTTTACAAAGGTCTTTAGGTTGCTGCTTGACTTTAGAAGAAAAAAATCCTCTTAATTATCCCTCAGGACACCAGCCAACCTACTCTATGGAATGGATTTTCTTCACCAAGAAATTATAGGATCCATTTCTACAACCCAAACACTCACTCCGGTGGGGGCTGAGATGTTTAGAAACCTCATCTGGTAGTGGAATATGATAGATGTTAGAAGGTTCCTTAATTGTAATTCTACTTAATTCTACAGTGGGGTAAACTAGTAGAAGACAACCCCTTTCAGACTGAAGCCAACTACCTGTACCTCTGGCAAATGTTCAATTTAGTTGGGGGAAGTTGCAGCCAGAAATGTAGCATAATGTGACTCCAGTACACCACGTATGATGTCTATATGGAATAAAAAGGATATATGGACAGGGGTTGTCTTTATGAAACAACCAGCCAGAAAGAGGGAATTTAGAACTTTTTGATAATATCTATTGACAAAAAGTAAAACTCCATATTGGCTAGGCTTTAGCATATTTGTTTTGGCAAAAGACCAGGGAAAACGGAATTGTGTCATGGTCGGTAACAGAATCATGGTTGCCTATGGCTCATTAATGAGCATGGAGAGACCACCATTGAGCCTTAACACCCTTGTCGTGGAAAGCTAGAACATCTGGTCTGTTGGTGTAGAGAGCTACCCCACCTGGTTCAGTTCATGGAGGCTCCACCACACATCTTACAGAATCTGCTGCTAAAGACGACAACTTCACAAGATTTTCAAAGTCCATACCTCAATGGGGCAGAGTTGTTTTGAGAGGTCATGGTCGGTAACAGAGTCATGGTTGCCTATGGCTCATTAATGAGCGTGGAGAGACCACCATTGAGCCTTAACACCCTTGTCGGGGAAAGCTAGAACATCTGGTCTGTTGGTGTAGAGAGCTACCCCACCTGGTTCAGTTCATGGAGGCTCCACCACACATCTTATAGGATCTGCTGCTAAAGATGACAACTTCACAAGATTTTCAAAGTCCATACCTCAATGGGGCAGAGTTGTTTTGAGAGGTCATGGTCGGTAACAGAGTCATGGTTGCCTATGGCTCATTAATGAGCGTGGCGAGACCATCGTTGAGCCTTAACTCCCATGTCGTGGAGAGCTAGAACATCTGGTCTGTTGGTGCAGAGAGCTACCACAGCTGGTTGAGTTCATGGAGGCTCCACCACACATCTTACAGGATCTGCTGCTAAAGAGGACAACTACACAAGATTTTCAAAGTCCATGCCTCAATGGGGCAGAGCTGTTTTGAGAGGTCATTGTCAGTAACAGAGTCATGGTTGCCTAAGGCTCATTAATGGGTTTGGAGAGACCATCATTGAGCTTTAGCACCAATGTTGTGGAGAGCTAGCCCATCTGGCCTGGTGGTGCAGAGAGCTAACCCACCTGGTCCAATTCATGGAGGCTCCACTGTACATCTTACAGGATCTGCTGCTAAAGACGACAACTTCACAACATTTTCAAAGTCCATGCCTCAATGGGGCAGAGCTGTTTTGAGGGGTCATCGTCGGTAACAGAGTCATGGTTGCCTAAAGCTCATTAATGAGTGTGGAGAGACCATCATTGAGCCTTAGCACCCATGTCGTGGAGAGCTAGAACATCTGGTCTGTTGGTGCAGAGAGCTAGCCCACCTGGTCCAATTCACGGAGGCTCCACTATACATCTTACAGGATCTGCTGCTAAAGACGACAACTTCACAAGATTTTCAAAGTCCATGCCTCAATGGGGCAGAGCTGTTTTGAGGGGAAACTACTGGTTTACCTCTACATAATGTAGTTACATAGTACGGTTGAAAAAAGATATATGTTCATCAAATTCAACCAAGGGAGGGGAAAGATGTGGATGAAGGGAGGAGGATAAGGAATTTTTAAACTTTGTTTCCTGTTACTGATGCAGACTATGGAGCCAATAAGGCATGAACTAATCTTGAAGTTGTGTTGTTGTTCTCTAAGCAGATATTAGGTAGATACTGTATAAAATATAAAATATTTTAATATTTATAACACTTAATGCTATAATCTATGTTTTTAGGTACTATGAATTGATCTTGCAACATTATATAACTTGTATCACCTAGGACCTCTGTCTGCAGTTACTACTAGCTCTGTGACTACACAATCTTACTGAACTGTCAGTCTTAATTATATTTTGCAATATTGTATAACATCTAGATCTCTGTTGAATCTTGTAACTCCATTTAACATCTTGCCTGTTGGACTCCCGTTGATTGCGATGCTGCCAGCACCTTTTTGATCAAAACTGCTTAAGCCCACCTCCCAATCAGCAAAGGGACCTCAATACAGTGTACCTTGTAGCTGGAACCTTCTCTTCATGAAGTGTTGAGGCCTGGACAGGTACTTAGAGAGGTAACATTAGTGTAGGTTCCCACCTGTATTGAGGTCGCCTTGCTGATTGGGATTTGGCCTTAAGCAGTTTTGATAAAAAATGTGAACTAAGAACCTCAAACATTTTTCATGTATTCTAAACAGTAGAAATGCTTTTCCAAAAATTCCTATGTCCCTTTTGATAGTTTTTTTTAGTGTTAGTAGTGTGCTGCTGGTATTGGATTGTGTAAGATATGAGATAGATAAATATGAGATAGATATGAGATCAAATATTGTTTTCTGGACTATCTCATATCTATCTATCTATCTATCTATCTAATATCTATCTAGCTATCTCATATCTATCTCATATCTATCGATCCCATATCTATCTATCTATCTATCTATCTCCTATCTATCTCATATCTATCTATCTATCTCCTATCTATCTCATATCTATCTATCTATCTCCTATCTATCTCATATCTATCTATCCGTCTCCTATCTATCTATCTATCTCCTATCTATCCGTCTCCTATCTATCTCATATCTATCTATCTATCTCCTATCTATCTATCTCCTATCTATCTCCTATCTATCTATCTCTCTCTCTCATATCTATCTATATCTATCTATCTCATATCTATCTATATCTATCTATCTATCTATCTATCTATCTAATACCTATTTATCTCTCTCTCATATCTATCTATCTCATATCTATCTATATCTATCTCCTATCTAGCTATCTCATATTTATCTATCTCATATCTATCTATTTCATATCTATCTATCCCATATCTATCTATCCCATATCTATCTATCTATCCCATATCTATCTATCTCATATCTATCTGTCTATCTCCTATCTATCTATCTATCTATCTATCTATCTATATCATATCTATCTATCTATCTATCTCCTATCTATCTATCTATATCTATCTCCTATCTAGCTATCTCATATTTATCTATCTCATATCTATCTATCTCATATCTATCTATCTATCTCATATCTATCTATATCAATCTCCTATCTAGCCATCTCATATTTATCTATCTATCTTTATTCATATGTCTTTAAATGGCTTTGTTTATAGATATACGATTAAATAATAGAAAGATAGATGTTTTATTGGATCAATTCTGTGCATAAAGTAGTGGCTTTTTTGTTTTTGATGATCGTTAGCTAAATATCAGATAAAATAGATATATGGATATAATTATGAAATAACTGAATGATCTCTCACTATCTAATATTTCTATTTATCTGTATTTCTACATATTTATAACACTTTTTATTAACTCTTTTTATCTTTTAATTGCTGGGTTTTCTATTGTGGTTTTCCCAATTATGTGACTGGGATTAAGCCTTACTTAATTGCCTTCTAATTCCCCAACGTCACTGCTAATCCCTTTACATTTAGACTACTAGTTGTTAAATGTTTTGTATACCACTATTCATCATCCCATAATAAAGATCTGATGACAGAAAATCATGCCCGCGTCGCCATCACGGCAGGGCCCAGATCATCAAGAGTCATTTTATTCTTTACTTTTTGTTATATTTGGTATTGTTGTTGTTGTATTTTTTCTTTTTTTTTCTTTTCGGCAAAACAAAAGTTTTGCACACCAACAAAAAACAAGAGATCCCCCTTCTTCCTCCCAATTGTCATGCGGCTTTTGAGGAGAATCTGCAAAATTTCTCTCTTTTTGTTTCCTTTTTTGTACATGTTGAATGGGGTCCTTTCACCTCCTGGACAGGAAAAAGGTTTCCATTGTGAAGGTCTTGACATAGCTGACAGGCTCCGGCCTACAGGGCCTGTCAAAGGGAAAGCTGCAAGTCCAGCAGAAAAAGACACCTCGGACTGACCAAAGCACAGCCTCCTCCGGGGACACAAGAGGCCGTAACATACAAACCTGGAGGCACAAATACAAACAATGCCAAAGAAATTCCTTCACAGCTTCGTTCCTTTCACAATGGGCCGAAACTGGACACGTAAAGGGGTTTTCTATAAATAATATTTATTGCACATCAATACCCTGTGTCTAAATACTGGGACCCTTCTGATCCCAGGGTGTATAGTTCCCCGTTCCTGATGGAGAGCTTCTAGACCACTTTCATGACTCCCCAACCTGATGCCAACCAGCTGTTCAGGGTTCAATAAGACAGACCTTAACTGTTGGCACTGTCCTAAAATGCCAAGAACTTCCTTCTCAGCTTTGTTCTTTTTGGATATTTAAAGTTTTTTTTTCCATAAACAAAATTTATGGCAAGTTAATAGGCTATGTCTAATTACTGGGACCCCTACTGATCTCAAGCTGCCTGATGCATAGGCCATGTCTCCAGAGCACTGGTGTTTGGTTGGATTTTTAAGTATGCAGTATTTAGAATCTGTAAAAATCGAACTGGAACCAGTGCCTCATAGACGGCAATAGAAAATCCAAGCTGTAGTCTACACATCACGGATTTTCTATTGCTGGATTTCTAACATGTTCTACAATCCGACGTATTAGGCTGGATTCTAGTACAGTTGAATGTACTGGGCTGGACGAAATCTGAAAACCGACCGCGGGATTTGGCGCAAGTTACGGCGATTGTAAAACACCATTGGATTTCCAATGCATTTTACGGTCACCATGTAGACATAGCCTAAGTTCTCTGTTTCTGGTAGAGAGTTGGTGGACCCCTTACTGAGCTCAAGATGCCTGATGCCTAGTCCTCCTAGTCCTGGTGGAGAGTTGTAGACCATTTTCTTGACTCTACATCTACATGCCAACCATGTGTCCAGGGTTCACTAAGATAGACCTGGACTGTTGGCATGGTCTTAGAAGGCTAACCAGTAACCATCTGTGATCCTATCTTCCCAACTGGCACAAACAATGCCAAAGAAATTCCTTCACAATCCGACGTATTAGACTGGATTCTCGTACAGTTGAATGTACTGGGCTGGACGAAATCTGAAAACCGACCACAGGATTTGGCACAAGTTACGGCGATTGTAAAACACCATTGGATTTCCGATGCATTTTACGGTCACCATGTAGACATAGCCTAAGTCCTCTGTTTCTGGTAGAGAGTTGGTGGACCCCTTACTGAGCTCAAGATGCCTGATGCATAGTCCTCCTAGTCCTGGTGGAGAGTTGTAGACCATTTTCTTGACTCAACAACTCCATGCCAATCAAGTGTACTGGGTCCACTAAGAAAGATCTGAACTGTTGGCACTGTCCTAGAATGCCAAAAAAATCCTACACAACTTTGTTCCTTTCACAATGACCAAAAATTGGAAACAAAGGGCTTTTTTTTCCATAAGTAATATTTATGACATGTTGATAGGCTACATCTAATTACATGGACCCCTTACTGAGCTTCAGATGCCTGATGCCTAGTCCTCCTAGTCCTGGTGTAGAGTTGTAGACCATTTTCTTGACTCTACATCTACATGCCAATCAAGTATCCAGGGTTCACTAAAATAGGACTGTTGGCATGGTCTTAGAATGCTAACCATCTGTGATCCTATCTTCCCAACTGGCACAAACAATGCCAAAGAAATTCCTTTACAGCTTTGCTCCTTTCACAATGGGCCAAAAAACTGGACACTTAATTTTTTCCATAAATAATATTTATGGCATGTTATCTAATTACTGTGACCCCTACTGATCTCAAGATACCTGGTGGAGAGCTTGTGGGCCATTTTCTTGATTCCCGATCCCTACGTCAACCAAGCGTCCCAGGTTCACCAAAACAGATCTAAACTCTGGACATGGTTGGAATGGGTGCTACTATTTGTATGGGTACTGAGGTAGCGGAATCCGCTGACAATATTATGTTTATGGGGGTAGTCCTACAAATTTAAGTAAAATAAGAGAATGGCTACAAAGAATGTCTTATTCTGGAGGACCTGACAGAGCCTCAGCTAGAGGGAACCTGGTGGGACATGTGCCCAAGGTGCTGAGCGCTGGGAGTAAAGGCAACAAGATACTTCAATTGGCCAGAAAATTTAGAAACATGGCTAGGTTAAGGTTACATCAAATGACATAATGGCACCTTCTGAGAATTGAGATAAAAGGCTTCCGGATGCTTTTGGGTTGGATTCAGTCTAGCAATACAATTATATCCATTGGGAAGGCACAAGTGACGACTACACCCAATTGTGTAGAGTTTCACAAAATAACATTGCCTTTGGTCTCAAAATTGTGGCCTAAAATATTTACTCTTACTTTGGTTAAGTTGTTTTTCTATAGAGCTACATTTTAATTTTACTCTGTTATTGGGATGATCCAGCTCCTTAAAGGGTTTGTCTAAAAGCAGGTACTGAACCAAACCTGTAAAAAAAAATTTTGCAAAATAAAAACAATTCTATAAAACTCTGCTACAAACTTCTTTTCCATTCCAGAACCCACCACCAGCAATGACTATGTTAAAATTATTTTTTTTTACACTTTTTATTTGCAGGTCTGGTCTATTTTGAGGATTTTTTTTGCATCTCAGACAACCTCTTGAAGGATTTAATTATTATAACAGATAATAAAGATGGTCGATGAGTGGACACTGGAGCTGTACTGTGTGATTCTACTCATATACAGACTGGTGATGGCGTCTAGCAGTTATAAGATAAGGATGAATGAGGGTCTGATTTAGAGGGGTTTTACCATGGTGGAAAATCCCCAGCGCGGGCTGCTCGCAGCAAGACGGCCATGCATGTGAATGACTAGGGTGGTGCTTGCGGACGTCCTCCTTATTCACTTCTAGGGGAGCTTCTTAATGTAGCCGAGTATGTGCGCTCAGCTATGTTTGGAAGCTCTCATAGAAGTGAATGGAGAGGAAGGCTGCAATTCACATGCATGGCAGGCTCGATGCGAGCAGCCAGTGCTGGAGATTTTACATCATGGTAACACTAAGGCCTCGTTCACACAGTTTATTCTGCCGCGTATTGGCGCCGTACTGCGCGCCGGAATATTTGCGCTTCTGTAGGGGCGACAGACCTATCCTGACGGCGAGTGGCAGATCATACGGTATCACACTGCTCTCATTGAGCATAGAGTGGAATCCGTTGGAGTTACCTCCCTGCTCGGCGATGCAGCCGCGTGGTGATGGTAGTAAAGTACATGAATTTATTTACGGCGCTGGACGCGCCTGATAACAATGCATTGTCTTGGGATGTCCGGGAGCGGCGCCCCACCACGCTCGGCCCCGCCCCCTCACGCCCCTTATTCATGGCGGATTTGTGCGCTCAATACGGCGCACAAATCCGTCGGGAATAAGCCGTGTGAACACGGCCTAAGGTGTCATTTTTGGAGAAGATTTGGCGACTGAATTGGATTGGGTGCTATAGAGCAGGGGTCCCCAACTAATTATTGTCAGTGCATTCTGTGGGAGATCCTGAAAACATGACCTATTGGTGGGCCTTGAGGACTGGAGTTGGGGGACACTGCTATAGACAATACTATGGTGTAGTTTCTGTATCACTGCTGTTTGCTTTTCCATTTGTTCCTAAGCTTGATGTGGGAGTGGATAAAGGTGGGGACTGGGGTCTAGTTAGGGGAGGTTAGACCCCCTCCCTAGCACATGAGGAGGGCAGGTAAACAGCGTGTCAGCTATTGTGTATAAAGAATAATGTTTACCTATGTGTCTCTACACCTCCCCTGCATCATGCCCAATGTTTGTGGAGCTGTTCCTTCAAGAATGTATTGATTCTAAGTTTTAAAACTCTATCTTGGTGCTTATAATGTGGAGCAGGTACGTCACACCAATAATGTGTCCACATGAAAAACCCTTAAGGGTTGTCTGATTTTTGACAGTTCTTTTATATAATGCAGGATGTAACTAAGTATGTATACACTGACTGCACCAGCAGAATAGTGAGTGCAGCTCTGGAGTATAATACAGGATTACTCAGGATCAGTAGGTAAAGTAATGTATGATCACAGTGAACTGCACTTGCAGAATGAGTGAGGTGCAGCTCTGGAGGTAATGAAACCCTTTAGGTGTACTAGGATACAGCATACAGGAATAAGTATGTATGTACGGTGACTGCACCAGCAGAATAGTGAGTGCAGCTCTGGAGTATAATACAGGATGTAACTCAGGAACATTACAGAGTAAGTAATGTATGTACACAGTGACTGCACCAGCAGAATAGTGAGTGCAGCTCTGGAGGATAATACAGGATGTAACTCAGGAACATTACAGGGTAAGTAATGTATGTACGGAGTGACTGCACCAGCAGAATAGTGAGTGCAGCTCTGGAGTATAATACAGGATGTAACTCATGATCAGAACAGGAATAGTAATGAATGTACAGAATGCGCACCAGCAGAATAGTGAGTGGAGCTCTGGAGGATAATACAGGATGTAACTCAGGATCAGTACAGTATTATTTATGTATTTACAGTGACTGCACCAGCAGAATAGTGAGTGCAGCTCTGGAGGATAATGCAGGATGTAACTCAGGATCAGTACAGGATAAGTAATGCATGTACAGTGACTGCCCCAGCAGAATAGCGAGTGCATCTCTGGAGGTATAATACAGGATTAACTCGGATCAGTACAGGATAAGTAATGTATGTACAGTGACTGCATCAGCAGAATAGTGAGTGCAGCTCTGGAGGATAATACAGGATGTAACTCAGGAACATACAGGATAAGTAATGTATGTACAGTGAATGCATCAGCAGAATAGTGAGTGCAGCTCTGAGGTATAATACAGGATGTAACTCAGGATCAGTACAGGATAAGTAATGTATGTACACAGTGACTGCATCAGCAGAATAGTGAGTGCAGCTCTGGAGTATAATACAGGATGTAACTCATGATCAGTACAGGATAAGTAGTGTATTATATTTACCTAATATACTAAGTATAATTTTATTACATTTTTCAGGTAGATGATTAATATAAGCTGCAGTGAGTTTGCATGACATTATGTAATATAATATAACTCTGTATTACATCTCTTTTGAAGATGCTGAAAGACAGGAATTATATTACTGCTGACAGGAACCTTACTCTAAGGGCCCCTATGCAGTTGCACCAGCTGTAGCAACGTTGCCCTCCTGGGTTCAAATCAGGCCCCAGTGCCTGTACTTCAGATCCAGGGGTCTCAAACTGCGGCCCTCCAGCTGTTGGGAAACTACAACTCCCATCATGCCCATTCTTACAGATTATATAAATGCATGATGGGAGTTGTAGTTTCCCAACAGCTGGAGGGCCGCAGTTTGAGACCCAGAGCCCCACAGGGGACAGTATGGACATGAGTGATTATAGTGCTATGGTATATGTTGCTGCTATTGAAATAAAGGTTGAAAATTCTCCCTGTTCCAAGCCCTGCCTTCTCCAGACACCCAGCTTGCGCCTGCCCAGTGTATTTGTTTGTGTAGATGAAGGTTCCCTTTGTGTGTGTGGGAATGTGTTTATATCTGTGCCTTTCTCAGCAGGAGCCTCAGTCAGAGACTCATTTAGTGCAGCCATAAATCTGTCCCAGTGTTAAACTGAAACTCCAGTAGATGCTTGTTTAACACTCCGGAGCTGAGAGGAGTTTAGTAAAGCTAACAACTGCAGCAGATGAAGATCAAGGCAAATGGCTGCCCTGATCTCATTCCCAGACACACAAGTTAATAGGGTTAATGGGCGATCATTACTTAGGAAACAGTTAAATGACTTTTTCCGCCAGTCCCATATTTCTTTACCAAGTTACGGGAAATGCTGAAACTTTTATTTCCAGTCCAGTAGTTGCAGAGATTAAAGTAAAACTCCGGCAGCACACCCCCTGACCCTATCAAGCCCATAGAAAAAATCTCACCCATGAATAATAGATCCACAACCAGAATGTGTCTTGGTAAAATGATGCTCGCATGGACTGACTCATAGGGGAGCAGAGGAAACCCCTGGTGGGGGGCCCCAAGATATCTTGGGCTCCTTGGCATATTGAGCCCTTGCGTATGGTGGGTTGGGGTTTTAGTGAGAAATGCAGAGAAAGAGAGGTAAAAAGCAAGAAGCTGAGTGCAAGAGTCATGTGCAGTAGTTGTATGATAGGCCCCAAGAATAAACTGCACTGGTGGACCTCAATATTCACTTGCACTGGTGGGCCCCAAGAATAAACTTCACTGGTGGACCTCAATATTCACCTGCTCTGGTGGGGCCCAATCATCAACTCAACTGGTGGCCCCAATCATCAACTCCACTGGTGGGCCCCAATCATCAACTCCACTGGTGGCCCCAAGAATCAACTCCACTGGTGGAACACACGAATCATCTCCATTGGTGGAACCCACGAATCATCTCCACTGGTGGGTCCCAATAATCAACTCCACTGGTGGCCCCAAGAATCAACTCCACTGGTGGGTCCCAAGAATCAACTCCACTGATGAGCAACAAGAATCAACTCCACTGGTGGGCCCAAAGAATCAACTCCACTGGTGGGCCCCAAGAATCATCTCCACTGGTGGGTCCCAAGAATCAACTCCTCTGGTAGGCCCCAAGAATCAACTCCTCTGGTAGGCCCCTAGAATCAACTCCACTGTTGGGCCCCAAGAATCAACTCCACTGGTGGGTCCCAAGAATCAACTCCACTGGTGGGTCCCAAGACTCAACTCCACTGGTGGGTTCCAAGAATCAGCTCCACTGGTGCGTCCCAAGAATCAGCTCCACTGGTGGACCTCGAGAATCAACTCCACTGGTGGGCCCCCAGAATCAACTCCTTTGGTGGGCCCCGAGAATCAACTCCTCTGGTGGGCTCCAAGAATCAGCTTCAGTGGTGGACCCCAGGCACCTTGTTGCCTATAGATCCAGAATATTCATGTCAATTAATGGAGCAACACTGATACGATGGCACTAAAGTTGAACAGGGCCAGGGGTGGCAAGATGGGTAGGTTTACAGGGCCCTGTTTTCTAGAGAGCCCCCAAGATCTGGACTCTCCGGACTAAATTGTGTGAAGGAAACAGAAAATGACTGACCTGAAATACCAGAGACATTGCCATTAACCAGTTCAAGCATTGTATGGTGGTATTATTTGAGCACTGTATGGAAAAATTAATTGGCAATTTGTGTATTTAGGTAATACATAATTATTTGGTGTTAATTGATATAAAGTGAACCATAAACCATTATCTATAAGGACTTTTGTAAATCCATCTTTTGGCAGCATCTGTGGCTTGCAGTTATGGGGCTTCTGTGGCCACCACTGTTATGAGTACCTCATTGGATAGCACTTATGGAGGCAATAGTGAGTAGTATTTATGGAGAATTTTGTAAGTGGATCTTATAACAGCACTTTTGGGGCCATTAGTGGGTAATATTCATAAACACTGAAGTAAATGCATCTTTTAGGAGCATCTATGGCTATTGTGGCTACCAATGTTATGAGTGCATCATGGAATTGCACTTATGGGGGCAATAGTGGATAGGATTTATGGAGAATTTTGTAAATGCATCTTTACGGAGCATTTGTGACTGGCATCTATAGGGTCATCTGTGGCTGGCACTTATGGGGGTATTAATGGACAACATTTATAAGGACTTTTGCAAGTGCTTCTTTTAGGAGCATCTGCGCCTGGCATTTATAGAACATATTTCTGCTAATTGGAGCCTCTGTGTTTAATTTATGGAGCATTTGTGGTCAGCAGTGTTATGGGGGCTGTAGAATTTGGTATAAATATTCTTAAATGGGTTGTCCGAGCTTACAAAAGTATGTTAGTCTGCTGGGGTATGATTAGAAATAGAAAAAAAAAGAAGCCTGCTCACCTCTGTGACGCTCTCATTCCGTCCCGGTGGCCGCTCCGTATATCCCGACTGCACAGTGAACGTCCATCGTTCACGTGCTATGTGCAGCCAATCACAGGTCACAACGTCACGTGCACATGATTGCCTAGCCTATGATTAGCTGCACGTAGCTCTATTTCTTATCAAACCCCAGCGGACCAAAAGCTTTTGGAAGTCCCGAACAACCCATTTAAGCATGGTGTAATTTAAGGCGGGGGGGGGGGGGGGAAGCCCCATACACAAAAAATATAATTAAAATGCATTATCTGCATAGAATTGTAGTTTTTTTTTTTTATTCTAACATATATCAACTTGAAAAGTAGTAAAGAACCAAAGCCTAATTACCCTATGTATAACCTATCTTTCCTTAAAGGAGTTACCTGGGACTTGGATGGGCTACTCAAATGCGATCCTGTATGCCGTACCAGGCGCAACCACAAATTTATGTATGGCACTGTGCCAGTGTGAATAGCTCCTTCACTCTGTTGACTTGAGAATGCGGTGATAACATGTTCAAATCCTCTAGTGGGACTAAGGGCCACATGTATGAAAACTGTTTAGATATAAAACAAGTGAGTTTTAGAACTAAACAGTTTTCATACATGTGGCCCTAAGGCCATGTTCACACGGCTTATTTGGGCACGTATTTCAGCCCGTAATTCGTGGCATACTGCGCGAATTACAGGCTGAAATACGTCCCAGTCATTACGGTAATCCACAATTCTCATAGAGAACTATGGATTACGTCTCCTCTCCCTGCTCGGCGAATCCGCCGCGGGGGGAGATAAGTGACATGTCATTTACTAGCGGCGTATCCGCGCTGCTAGTAATGATAGTCTATGGGCCGGCGAGGTGCCGCCACCCCGCTCCCGTATTTACGCCCCGCAATTAAGCTGTGTGAACATGGCCTTACTGTGTAAAAAATAAATAAATAAATAAAATATATATATATATGTATATAATAATAATAATCTTTATTTCTATAGCGCCAACATATTCCGCAGCACTTTACAAATTCAAGGGTAAACATACAGTCATTACACATTAAAAGTACTTACAAATGAGACACAAGGTATGAGGGTCCTGCTCGTGAGAGCTTACAATCTATTAGGGTGTATGGGTGAAACATACGGTAAGAAGTGCCAAGTTTACAATGGTCCGGCCATGTTTCATAAATAGGGGGTGGTTTACATGAAAAATGGATGAACCTGCCACCCAGACTGTACATCTATATACAGATAAGTGCCTGTGAGTGCCCAAGTGCAGGGAGTGACAGATGTGTGTGATAGCAGTTAGGGATCTTGGTGGGCCAGACCGAGAAGATGTATTTTCAGGGCCCTCTTAAAACTGTGAGGGTTGTGAATGTGCCTGATCGCCCGCGGTAGCATATTCCAGAGAATTGGTGCCGCACGTGTGAAATCTTGTAGGCGGGCATGGGAGGTTCGGATGATTGAGGAATGTAGTCTGATATCATGTAGTCTGATATCAGACTACATATATATATATATATATTTGCCATTTTACAAATAAAAAAACAGAGAAAATTTACACATAATTACATATTTGGCATCGCCACATCCATAAAGGTCCAATCTATTTAAATATAACATAATTTATTCCGCACAGCTAAACAGCATAGAAAAAAAATATCCCCAATGCTAATTTTTTTTTCGGGATTTTGCTTCCCCAAAAAATTGGATAAAAAGCCCTCGTCCAGGACCATGGATTAAAAAACAATATAGTTATTGGTAGCAGAAAATGGCGCTGTAGCGTAAATTTAAAAAATAGTAAGAATACTAAAACATAACCAAAACTCTACAAATACTATAGCATGGGAATTATACCGACCTGCAGAATACAAGTAAACCATCATTACTACCAAACAGTGAAGTTTTTTCTTTTTTTGCACGTTTCACCCAACCAGGATTTTTTAAGGTGTTTCCTAGTACATTATATGGTACGGGCACTATTAAAAAGTAAATCTTGTCCCGCAAAAAATAAGCAGTCATAAGGCTATCTAGGCTGATAGATAAAAAAAATTACGGCTTTGGAAGGCTGGGAGGAGAGAACAAAAGGCAAAAATCGGAAAATAACTGCCATTAAGGGGATTTTCCACGTTGGACAACTCTCTACTCTGCTGATTGTTAAGGGTCCTGGACCGCCACTATTTAATGGGGTTTTCCACATTGGATGACTCCCTACTCTGCTGATTGCTGAGGGTCCTGGGAGAAGGACCGCCACTAATTAAGGGGGTTTTACACATTGGACGACTCCCTACTCTGCCGATTGTGGAGAGTCCTGGGAGTAGGACCGCCGCTATTTAAGAGGGTATGCACATTGGATGACTCCCTACTTGGCCCATTGTTGAGGTTCCTGAGAGTTGGATGCCTCTATTTAAGGGGGGTTTAGACAACTCCCTACTTGTTAGAATAGTTTGATCCCAAAGCGTCCCCCTACTGAGACCCCCAGCAATTTGCTGCAATTCATGGGGTTATCTGGCAGTAAGTGTACAGTTTCCCCTGTAGCGCCACCGCAGGAGAAATTAGGCTTGTCTGTCTGTGTAACGTAAGAAAGTCAAGTCCTCCAAAATTAAAGATGCCCTTTATAATTGCTCTTCAGTCTGCCCAAAAGATAACACTCATCAACAAAGGACCCTTCTCTATGAAGTTATAAGGGTTTCCCAAACCGGAAAACCCCTTAAAAAGGTTGTTTCACTACAAGGATTGCTGCTTTTTATGTTAAAAATCTTGCAAAAACAAGTCACTTTGCAACATATGTCCATTAACAGTGTCCTACCTATTCCTAGATATCCCCCCTTGTATGGGCTGCATCAGCTCCTCAGGTTACTATAGCTACAGACCTGTTCAATCTCTTCTGATAGGCTGCCAGGGCTGGTTGATATAGCTACAGACCTGTTTGACTCTCAAGATAGGCTGCCCACTATGCTATAGTCTAAGACATGTTTCAATCTCTCATGATAGGGTGCAACAGCACTAGTTTCTATAGCTAAGACCTTTCGATCTCTCCTGATAGCTTGCAGCACTTTGTTGCTATAGTAACAGACCTGTTCAATCCAATATACTGGTCCAATTATTAGTTGCTAACCTGACGTTGAACCCCAAAAACAAATGGTTAGTTATAGGGTCAACTTTTCTATGATGTATCCTGTTTAATCTCTCCTGATAGTCTGCCAGCACTGGTTTCTATAGCTACAGACCTGTTTAATCTCTCATGATAGGCTGCCAGCACTGTTGCTATAGCTTCAGACCTGCTTCTACGCAGCCTAGTAAACGCTCCTGATTCAGAATGAAACCAGAACAGGACTGATGGTAAGATGAACGATGTATAGACACCCTTTAATTTCAGGAACCTCAGAAAACATGGTGAACAGATCTGTTCAATCTCTCCTGATAGGCTGCCAGCACTGGTTTCTATAGCTACAGACCTGTTTGATCTCTCCTGATAGGCTGCCAGCACTGGTCGCTATAGCTACAGAACTGTTCAATCTCTCCTGATAGGCTGCCAGCACTAGTTTCTATAGCTACAGACCTGTTTGATCTCTCCTGATAGGCTGCCAGCACTGGTTGCTATAGCTTCAGACCTGGCTTCTACTGCAGCCTAGTAAACGCTCCTGAATTCAAAATGAAACCAAGAAAACAGGACTGAGGTAAGATGAATCGATGTAGTGAGACAACCCCTTTAATGTCTCAGGAAACCTTCAGAAAACAGTGAACCATTGGCCAGAAGTTTCCTCTCGGGCCCATATCAGTTCCAGGCATTTGCATACCTCCCAACTTTTAGAGATTGCAAAGAGGGACTAATCAGGCCACGCCTGTAACCATGCCCAAACTCATGACATCACACCAAGACATGCCTGTAACCACACCTAAAACATGACATCACACCAAGACACACCTCTAACCACGCCCCCACACATACATGCCAACTTTTTAGACAGGCAAAAAGGGACACATTTTCAGGATTGCTTTGTATCCAATGATGAAATATTTAGTAAATTGTTATGTAATATATAGCGAGGAATCAATCAGATACTTTTTACAGCAAGTTAGTCAGTTTTTGGATACAAATCTGTTTCCTAACTGAAAAAGAGGGACATTTAGAGAGCTAAGAGGGACAAGGGTTAAAAATAGGGACTGTCCCTCCAAAATAGGGACAGTTAGGAGGTATGCATTTGTCTAAGCTGCTCTGAGGATAACCTACCCCTAAGACCCAGACAGCAGGAAGGTTACTTCATCCTCCCGCATGCTGCCTGCTGACTGTCTCCACTACCTCATTGCTCAGCATGTACAGATACTGCAGACAGCCCCGCTCTCCACACTTTTGTCTTCCTCATCCACCTGTAGGATTCCACTATGGCCCCACTACCTGCAAAACTTATCTAATCTCGTCCCAGACATGAAACTCTTTCCATAAAATAAACGACTTGACACAGATAAGGAAGAGGAGTAAGACATGTTTAGAAAACCTGTGACCGGCATCTGACCCCTTTTTCCTCACCCTCCCACCAATGGAGGGGACCAGCTGGGGGTCAGTGGGGTCAAGCCTCTGCTGCAGCCTTCCTCAAAAATAATTTCTCCTGCCAGAAAGTATCAAAGTGCCGGGCATAGTCACCCTGCAAGGCGCTACCTCCTAGTGAATAGCTGTAATGTTTGCACTGTGGTGAAGGTCACCTGAGGTTAATATAGTATTAACATGTGTGCTACAAATGTTCATTAAGTGCTTAAACAACTGAGCAAAATCCCGGCCTTACATTTTTATGCATTTTTTTGGGGGTGGGAGAAAAATCATGCCAGGCTAGAAATGTTTACAGGCTGCTGTTGTACTACAGAGAATTTCAGGGCAGTTTTATTAGTTTTCATTGCCTGTTATCTCTGTAGTGGCACCATATTCTGCAGCGCAGTACACAATGGGCCTCATTTATTGAAGCTAGCAGTGAGACTGTATGTGTTGCCCCTAGCAACCAATCCAAGCTCATAGCAACCAATCACAGTTCAGCTTTCATTTTTTCAGAGCAGTATAAGAAATGAAAGCTGAGCTCTGATTGGTTGCTATACGCTCTGATTGGTTGCTGTGGGCTCTGATTGGTTGCTTTGAGCTACGGTACATAGTTGTGGGCCTCATTTATGAAAACTCGCCATAGCAACCAATCAGAGCTCAGCTTACATTTTTCCAGAGCACTATAAGAAATGAAAGCTGAGCTTCGATGGGTTGCCGCGGGCAACAAAGAAAATTTTAGACTGAAACAGTTGTCATACATGTCCCCCCTATGTGTGTGCTATCCGCAGCAACCAATCAGATTGCAGCTTTCATTTCTTATACTGCTCTGGAAAAATGTAAGCTGAGCTCTGATTGGTTGCTATGGGCTCTGATTGGTTGCTATGAGCTCTGATTGGTTGCTATAAGCTCTGGTTGCTTTGGTTGTTTGAACTGCATATCATGTGACCCAGCAGGCCTGACATCACCATGCCTTTGATATCTCGCTTATGTGTGTGAAGATCTGCAGTGGATGGGGGAGTCCGATTTAGCAGAAGTTAAGATATATATAGGAATTTTTTTATTTTTTTTTATTTTTCCAAATCACTTCCAATATTTTTTTTTAAGAATTTGTAAGTCCTGCGGTTTTCACTTTGGCCACCAGGCCTAATAATAGTCTGACACCTCCTGTTCTGTAGAGAAAGATTCTCAGTTGTCTGCTCATGATCAGTACAAAGAGGGTCCAACTGAAAGGTGACACCAATGTGTATAAATAACACAGGATCCACCAGTCACAATAGGAGAGGTCACAGCTCCCCCTCTCCCCTCCATGCACAGTGATTTCTTCCCAGGTCTCAGAGCATGCCTAGAAAACTCTCCTATAGAAGTCAATGGGACTGAGCCAGTTCTAAGGCTCCTATGTACATGAAGCTGCTGTAAAGCATCTCTCTAAATGCTGTTAAAAGCAGCTCAGGCAAGATGGCCGCTCCCACAATCATATACAGACAACAGAATTGAGAAATCTACAATCGGGAAAATAAAAACGGCGAAAAAGAAAAGAATCTGGATCAGGGTCTTGATTTAATAATTAAAAAAAAAAAATTGTCGACAGATTCCCTTTAAGAAGACATATTATAGACCTCAAAGGAATCTGAACAGCTAACACCTGAGCCAGTAATATTCTGACGTCTTCCCAAAATGGTCTTATCTTAGGGCAATCCCAAAATAGATGAGTCAAAGTCCCTTTCTCCAGTCCATACCTCCAACACAGAGAGAACCTAGAGGCAATTTCTAATGAAGGAAAGGAAAAAAAAATCTAAAGTGATCCTTTAAGGCCTGGTTCTCATTAGCGCTGTTCAGTCATAGGAATAGAAAACTGCCACTTTTTGGCGCATTTTAAGACACTTTTTTCTTGCCACTACATTAGTAAATTTGAGCCACTGTATCTTGAAGATTTTACAAGCAGCAAAGTATAATAAGTGCAGCAGGTTTTTATACAGAATCCTGGAGAATGCACTTATCCTCTCAGCACTCGCACTGTCTCCCGTCCAAAACGCGTGATGGATTGTTTGAGAAAAATACCAGCACGCTGATTAATTTCCGTGGAGAGTGTGAGCGGACTGACGTTGTGCACATCACCGGTGGTCACCCGAGCTGCTCAGACAAGTCTCTGCAAAGATCTGGGATCATTTCTCACCATGACACCAATGATGAAGAATTGTATGTATCTAATGAGCGGTTGTATCTAAGCCGATTGTGTGATACTGCCTGCTCATCTGATGTATTTAGAGAGATAGTCTGTTGAGCCGGTGTATCTAAGCCTGTCTATGTGATACTACCATATGGTAATCTTCATATGCTGAGGTGCTGTTTCTGAGTCTGTCATGTTTGATGCTGTCTGCTGAGATGTATCTAAGTCTATCATGTTTGATGCTGTCTGCTGAGATGTATCTATTGATCTATATCATCATTTTTGATGCTGTCTGCTGAGATGTATCTAAGATTTATCATGTTTGATGCTGTCTGCTGAGATGTATCTATCATATTTGATACTTTCTGCTGAGATGTATCTAAGTCTGTCATGTTGATACGTCTGCTGAGATGTATCTATCATATTTGTATCTGTCTGCTGAGATGTATCTAAGTCTATCATGTTTGATACTGTCTGCTGAGATGTATCTAAGTCTATCATTTTTGATGCTGTCTGCTGAGATGTATCTAAGTCTATCATGTTTGATGCTGTCTGCTGAGATGTATCTAAGTCTATCATGTTTGATACTGTCTGCTGAGATGTATCTATCATATTTGATACTTTCTGCTGAGATGTATCTAAGTCTGTCATGTTTGATACAGTCTGCTGAGATGTATCTATCATATTTGATACTGTCTGCTGAGATGTATCTAAGTCTATCATGTTTGATACTGTCTGCTGAGATGTATCTAAGTCTATCATGTTTGATACTGTCTGCTGAGATGTATCTAAGTCTATCATGTTTGATACTGTCTGCTGAGATGTATCTATCATATTTGATACTGTCTTCTGAGATGTATCTAAGTCTGTCATGTTTGATACTGTCTGCTGAGATGTATCTAAGTCTGTCACGTTTGATACTGTGTGCCGAGAGATGTAGCTAAGCCCTATCATGTGTGATACCATTGGTGTCAGTGTATCATTTCTCTGGCCCCTCTATGAAGCCCAATTCTGGTCTCCCCCCAATACAAACACTTTTGGGATGGTAGTAATAATCTGTGCAGTTTACAGGGCTGCTACCTGTGATCTGGAATCTGATGCTACTCACAGATAACATACTGAAGAGAAAGAAGCTTAATGTGTATTGTATCCAAAAACATGAGCACCTCAGTCCCTGCCCTCTAACACCCCCACCTGTCCCCAGCGGGTGTCACTTTCATTGTGTTTCCAGGGACAGTAATTAGATGACACCTATGCCTGACACCTTACTATCCTAACAAGTTTTCTAGTCATATGCTAAGTGATGTGCCCCCTCCCAAGGTGACACTTGAAGAGACTGCAGTGAAAGGACTGTCTAATGACACATGTAAGTGGCTTCTTACCTTGGAAGGTGTTTTATCACCATTCCAATGCAAATCTTGCAGGTAACATGACTTGGTCTGTACCATATAAACATCCCCTTTATACTGCCATTAAAGGGGTCATCTATCTCCTATACTAATAATAACACCAGCAGCTCCTGGGGCCCCTGTAAAATAAAAAAAAACATATACTCCCCTTCTCCGATCCCTTGGTTCCAGCTCCAGGTCTCTTAGGTTTTCTATTGACATGCCGTCACTTTCGACTCAATCAGTGGCTGTGGCGGTGGTACCCCATTCAGAATTGATGGCATGTCAGCCAAAGACCTTGGAGACTCAGCACCAGATACTGTATACGTTTTTTAAATTTTACTGAGGTCCCAGGAGCGGTTATTATTATTTTTATAAAAAGTGGACGACCCCTTTAAAGGAACGGACCAGTAATATACCTGCAGTAGAGGGTTATGGAGACAACCTCTGGGTCAGGTGGGGTCCATAATGCCCTGATTCTAATCCTGTTTTTTCAGCCCATTATAGTACCCCCATTCCGTGCCTTAACCAGTTCAAAGCAGGGGCTCCCCATCATATGTTTATGGTTGGAATATCATAGTACACCATTATCAAAATGTTTTCATTGACTGCAATGCAACAGTGCCCCCCAACTCCAAATCAGTCATACTTAGAATCTATTTATTTGGTGGACTTCAAGAATCAACTCCACTGGTGGACTCCAAGAATCAACTCCACTGGTGGACTCCAAGAATCAACTCTACTGGTGGCCCCAAGAATCAACTCCACTGGAGAGCCCCTAGACAACTCTACTGGTGGCCCCAAGAATCAACTCCACTGGAGAGCCCCTAGACAACTCCACTGGTGAGCTCTGGGCATCCCAGTCCGGCAGTAGGTGGGAGGCATCTGTTAAGTGGTCTTAGAACATCTTTGAAGGGTCTGAAGGTGAAATTTCCAACATTTTATTAGACGTTAAAGCTTCTAATATTTCTGAAACCTCTGATTGATGTCTGATTTTGAAATTATGGAATTTTACTCCAATTTGACTTTTTTTTCTATTAACTCTTTTGTGTATTTTGTAATTACAACCTTAAATTTTTGCTTTGAAACTATTGCCATGTACTCCGCTCTGGGGCAGGTTTATTGCACTGGTTGTCAGAAGCAGATAGTATTATGATGGCTGCACTTTGGGTATTATTACACTGTTATTCATACAAATCCCTCTCTGGCCTGAAGCTGTAGTACATGAGAATGAATAAAGAAGGTGTAACATGGAGCCTGTGCCGAATCCTACGCCTTATCTCCCCATCAGCACAGAAACATCGCTGTGATTCCTAAGTGGGCTATTAAACAGAAATGTGTGCAACTACGTGGCCCCAACGCTTGACCTGCTTAACTTGATTTTTATTACTCTGAAGCCAAATCAGCCATAATTGGCTGACTCACACAGCCCTGGGGTCTCTGTGGAAGATCAGACACACAAGGGAAGGCTGCTTCATTCTCTACTTTTGTCAATGCAATGGTCTGCCCCTAGGTCAGGCAATTAAGACTAGGCAGATACGGGCACCATTATCACTGGTCTCCTGATAATGAAAGATTATTGGGCACTATAAACTGAGATACTGTATAGATATGCGGGGAAAAGTTGAACTTGACAGCACCATCTTTCTTTATTCATTTTTTAAAAATGTAAACTTTTTTTTTTCTAGAAATTTAAGCAGAAAATCTATTTCAATATAGTGATAATGCATGCCAGCCCAAAAGAATACTATTTTGGTATACACTGAGTCCATGGGGCATACAAACACACAATATTATATATAGGAATACTCTCGTTATATACTCTCATTATATACAGTACTTCTGTCACAGTATTGGCCTAGATATCCAGGGACCTACCAGTGAATTTGATTCTTAGGGCCCTTTAATGAAGTTGGTTCTTGGGGCTCACCAGTAAAGTTGATTCTTGGGGCCCACCAGTAAAGTTGATTCTTGTGATTCACCAGTGGAGTTGATTTTTGGGGCCCACCAGTACAGTTGATTCTTGGGGTCCACTAATGGAACTAATGCTTAGTACCTAGTTGTGGAGTTGATTCTTGAGGCCCACCAATGCAGTTTATTTTGGGGACCCACCAAGGGAGTTGATTCTTGGGCCCACCGGACAGTTACTGTAAATGGCTACATAGACCGCACATGACTCTTGCTTTCAGCCTCTCTTTCTCTACTTTTGCACTGAAAAGCAGCCCCAAGCCTGCTATGACCAGGAACCTACCTGTGTCCTGTACTTCCCTGTGGGCCAGTCTGAGCCTGCACATGCGCATTGAGGTTTGAAGAAAATATATGATAGGACTTGTTCCACTACTTTTATTTGTCAGGGATTACAATCTTAGGGGTAGCTTTAAGGGTAAATTAAAGGGGTTCTTCAGCTCTACAAAAATTGATAGCCTATCCTTAAAGGGGTTGTCTCACTACGTTGATTTATCTCACCTCAGTCCTGTTTTCTTGGTTTCACTTTGGATTCAGGGGCGTGTTTACTGGCTTCTATTAGGCTGCAGCAGAAGCCAGGTCTGTATCTATAGCAACCAGTCCTGGCAACCTATCAGGAGAGAACTAACAGGTCTGTAGCTATAGGGACCTGAGGAGCTGATGCAGCCCATACAAGAGGGGATATCTAGGAATAGGTAGGACACTGTTAATGGACATATATTGCAAAGTAACTTGATTTTGCAAGATCTTTAATATAAAAAGCAGCAATTCCTGTAGTGAGACAACCCCTTTAAAGAGGTTTTCCCATTCCTTAGCCTCCTCATGCTACTGCCTTGTCTTTGATTGTCAGTTAAGTTGTCTTCATGCTCTTTTCCTCTCCTAATACAGAGATACGTAAAGATCCACCGATCATTGGCAAGTTTTGTTTCTGATCTTGTAATAGACAGCATAGTTATATCACATACATCTGCACCCCACAGAAGTTCCAGATACATCTAATTAAACATAGTTTACAGGACACATGGTAAATATACAGCCATATACCCCCCATAGACTGACTTACCCCCTTGTCCCCAAAAACAGACAATAATGCTGCCAGTGGTTCTGTTGGAATTTAGTTCTTTTTAATGGAATGTGGATTGGGGGAGGCAGCATGACCCAGCATGTCATATAAAGGGCACTAAAGGTTGTGACCTTTGGAAAAGGAGGGGGAGCGGAGACACAAGAAGTCCTGTTGTTTCACTTTTTTTCAGGAGTAGTGTCCTTCTTCAGGCTGCAGTCATCATCTGCACTGTATTATAGGGAGCCGCAGCCTGGGGAGGGGCAGAAACGTTAAATAGGGGTTTGCAAAGTCATAAAAAGGTATATTTATAGCAGACAGGACTGGGCTAGCACTTATAAAAAGGATCGTAACTTTCCAAGGGAGGTTGGAGAACAAGCCTTAATAGGGGGACATTACAAAGCCCTGGACACAGAGGTCTGTTGGGGTTAACTAGTAATTTAGCGTCCTTGCTTGCGTAGGGTGAAGAAAGTCAAATGTAGCTGCTAAAACCATCACTGTAAGTAAAATATGCAATTCATTCCTTAAATACCCTTCACCCATCCCCCTCCATGTGTTGTAACACTGATCCTGATCTTAACTGGCCATAGACATGATGGATTTTCATTTGCTGCAATCCTCACAACCATAATCTAGAGGACCAAAACCACTGGATCATTAATCTGACCATTCAAGAAGTTTTTTGTTGAAATTTTGCAGAAAGGTTGCACCAAGTCAGGTTCCCTTCTGTATCATGTCTCACTTTTCCGGCCATTTGTGAGGCCATTATGTTGTCAGTAAATTCTAGTGACTTCTAAATTTTTACGACTAGTGACTACTACCGAGTACACAGGAGAAGAAGGCTGAGTGTCATGGGTATGCCAATGGGTGACAGGGGGAACCCTCTTTCACTGTCAACCACCTAGATGCTGGGGACGCCATTGACCATGGCATCAAGGGTGTGAAACAGTCAGATTGGAGCGAACTATGATCGGGAGCTCATGGTGTGGATGGTGTGGGCACAGCTTCTGAGCCTGTATAACCCAACCCTACCAGGAGTCCGGGACAACTCTCCTTTTTCCAGGCGTCTCCCAGATGTTCTCTGAGAGTTGGCAAGTATGAACCAGAAGCTCCTGGGCCCCCAAACAAAATCTGTCATAGCCCCCCAACTCCCCCACTTTCGTTGTTCCATTGATAGAAGGACCTTTTGCTCACTTTACACCCACATCGAGGGTTGGGACGACAGATATACAAAGGTAGGCATCTGCCTAAGGCGTCAATTTATCCCAGACAGTAAAGGGGACTCAAAGAGGTACAGAGGGGGTTGAATTTTCCATAACCGGGCGCTATATGCCTTACTTGCATAGAGCACCAGAATACCTTGTCCCAGTCCTGATTGCATATGTTTAGCTTTTGATCTGAAGTTGGGTGGGTGCAGATTAGGGCATCACCCATTTCCTTAATGACGGTTTCTGATTACTTTGTATTATGACTGTGGGGAACAGAAAAGTAAGAGAAAACCGATTATTGTAATAGCTTACTTCTCTTAAAAGGGTTGCCTCACTACATTGATTCATCTTCCCTCAGTCCTGTTTTCTTGGTTTAATTTTGAATTCAGGGGCGTGTTTACTGTCTTCTACTAGGCTGCAGTAGAAGCCAGGTCTGTAGCTATAGCAACCAGCGCTGTCAGCCTATCAGGAGAGAATGAACAGGTCTGTAGCTATAGCAACCAGCGCTGGCAGCCTATCAGGAGAGACAGAACAGGTCTGTAGCTATAACAACCAGCGCTGGCAGCCTATCAAGAGAGATAGAACAGGTCTGTAGCTATAGCAACCAGTGCTGGCAGCCTATCAGGAAAGATCAAACAGGTCTGTAGCTATAGCGACCTGAGGAGCTGATGCAGCCCATACAAGAGGGGATATCTCGGAATAGGTAGGACACTGTTAATGTACATATATTACAAAGTGACTTGTTTTTGGAAGATCTTTAACATAAAAAGAACCAATCCTTGTAGTGAGACAACCCCTTTAAATTAGGGTTTATTTACTGCTAGAAAAGTTAATTGACTATGTTGTGGGCAGAAAGCTGGCTTGGTGAATAACACTATTGCCTTGCACCCCTGGGGCCCTAGGTTCCAGGATAACATCTGCATAGAGTTTACATGTTCTCATTGTGTTTGCATAGGGTTCCTCTAGGTATCCAAATTTCCTCCCACACTCCAAAAACATGCTGATAGGTTAGATTGTGAGCCCCAATGGGAACAGGAAACAATGTAAGTGAGGACAATGTATGTACAGCGCTGTGGAGTATGTTAGTGCTATGTAAATGCAATAAACAATAATAATACCATGAGAATCTGCTTTGCCTCAGCTAATGATCCTGTATGAGGGTCTGTGGAGGTTTTACTTTCCCCAAACACCAGTGAGGAATGATAAGAGAGGTGCATGGAATCCAAATGGAACCCGTTATCTTATCTGGGAGAGGAGAGGTGGTGCGTGCTCTCCACAGAAGGGTCGCCCTCTTGAAAGGCTTCAAGTATCAGCATTTCGGGCAACAGATCTTGTTGAGTGCTCTCGGTAAAAGGGGTCTTAGCAATTGGCTCTTTCATCAAACCACTTGTACACCTGCTGAAGTGGCGCTTACAAACAATATGCCTTGTAGAGATGGTGTCTGCTGACTGTTGTTTGTATTTCCAGAAGTTATGGTGTGTGCAATGTATTCCAAAGTGAACCATACCTGTCATAGAAACAAGGGTGTACCCTTGGGGGGTAGGGCATAAACCCTGGGAACTGGAACCAGAAGGGGACATCAAGAAACCACTCTACATTGGACAAGGAATACTTTTATCTGCTGCTGATATCAAACTACAGACCACAATCATCCGAACCTCCCATGCCCGTCTCCAAGATTTCACACGTGCTGCACCAGTTCTCTGGAACACCCTACCACGTACCATCAGGCACAATCCTAACCTTCATAGGTTTAAGAGTGCCCTGAGAATACATCTTCTTAGGCAGGTCTACCAAGATCCCTACCTTCTATCACACACACTTCTGTCACTCCCTACACTAGGGCACCCACAAGCTGCCCTAGCTACATACATAGTTACATAGTTAGTACGGTTGAAAAAAGACACGTGTCCATCAAGTTCAACCAAAGGTGGGGAAAATGTGGGTGAAGGGAGGGAGACAAGGAGTTGAAGCCCAGCCTTGCCCTGAAACCCACAAGGCAAGAACCAATCTGCCCCAGTGGAGACCCCACCTCTGACACCAGAGCCGCCACCAGACAGGATCCAGAATTTTACATGGCTACATACGCATTAATATTCTTTAGTTCCAGGCAGATATCTAAGCTATTCTTGAAACTCCCATCTGTTCCTGCTGTGACCAGCTCCTCAGGCGGCTATTCCACAGGTTCACAGTTCTTACAGTGAAGAACGCCCTTCTCCTCTGTATATAGAAGGAGACAGCAGTATTGTAAAGACACATGGTAACTGGGGGGCCCTATTTCACTCTTTGCATCGGGGCCCAGGAGCTTCAAGTTACGCCTTGGCTCATCTTACTTGAAGAATGTATCAACAGACCAAGAAATAAGAACTGGATTTTTTTCTATAGAACACGATTCTTATAAATGACAAATTAGCAAAGACAAAGGAAATGCAATATGTGACTACGAAAAACGCTGAGTCCAGATCTGTAAATAATTGGAAAAAATGAAAATAAAACCTTATCTGGAGATGTTATTGGAGGACGCATTGTCTGCGCAGACACACCCGTCTTCGAGATATGAATGTTTTCTGAGCAAGTCCTATAAGTCACCCAAAGCCGTCTTGAAAAATGACCTGTTTCCTTGTCACCCTGAGGTTAATTGTAAGGTAGAAATATTGCACAGTCCTGCGTCACAGAGCTGGTTTTGTCAGTGCTCCTAATGACCTTTGAGGATGGGCCCGTTCCCCACCACCCCCTCCATAGACACACTGTTATTTACTTTGGCAGTTTTCTGTTAGTTGCAAAAATCAACAAGTCTCCCAGACACCCCTCACTCCGTCTGACCACTCCACCACCAAACAGTCCCTCAGACCTCCGTCTGGCCTGACACATTCTCCACCCGAGGACTGGAACCTACACGTCAAAAATCACAGCTGTAATGCAAACATTTGTGCCGCTGCATTAAAACGTCATGGCGTCATGTGTGCCTGTGCTCCAGAATACAGCCTTATGCTCTGTTGTTTGGAAAGGCAATATGGCCAACCATATGGAAACCACAGCAAATGGCTCTTTATGTCAATAAGATGAAGCTGTGGCCACTATTTCTCCATGACTCACAGTTGCCGCCCTTTTGGTGGCTTTTATCTTATTTTGCTAGGCAATCCTTTAGGTTTAAAGGGGTTGTCTCGCTACAAAGATTGCTTTTTATGTTAAAGATCTTCCAAAAACAAGTCACTTTGCAATATGTGTCCATTAACAGTGTCCTACTATTCTAGATAAGCCCTCTTGTATGGGCTGCATCAGCTCCTCAGGTCCCTATAGCTACAGACCTGTTTGATCTCTCATGATAGGCTGCCAGCACTGGTTGCTATAGCTACAGACCTGGCTTCTACTGCAGCCTAGTAGAAGCCAGTAAACACGCCCCTGAATTCAAAATGAAACCAAGAAAACAGGACTAAGGTAAGATGAATAAATGTAGTGAGACAACCCGTTTAAGTCCCAAGTGACCTTCTTTTGGAGGGACAGTCCCTATTTTTGAACCAAATCCCCTTATCCCTCTTTATTCCCTAAGGGCGACATGTCCGAAAATTGGCATCAGTATAAAGTGCTCCTGAAAGTATGATCCTTTTAAAAATCTGGCGTCTGGTATAGCTTGCATAGTAAACTTAATGCTCCAAGAAAGGTGCATTGCTCAACTGAGGTGCATAGCGTATCTGTGCTAGTGTATGTAATGCCCCTATTGAGGTGCATTGTGTAACGGAGGCGCATAGCGTATCATTACTAGTGTATGTAATGCCCCTATCGAGGTGCATTGTGTAACAGAGGCGCATAGCTTATCATAACTAGTGTATGTAATGCGCCCATCAAGATGCAGCATATAACAGAGGTGCATAGCGTATCATATCTAGTGTATGTAATGCTCCTATCGAGGTGCATTGTGTAACGGAGGCGCATAGCATATCATTACTAGTGTATGTAATGCCCCTATCGCTGTGAATTGTGTAACTGCGGTGCATAGCGTATCATTACTAGTGTATGTAATGCCCCTATCTAGGTGCATTTTTTAACTGAGGCGCATAGCGTATCATCACTAGTGTATGTAATGCCCCTATCGAGGTGCATTGTGTAACAGAGGCGCATAGCGTATCATCACTAGTGTATGTAATGCCCCTATCGAGACGCATTGTGTAACGGAGGCGCATAGCGTATCATTACTAGTGTATGTAATGCCCCTATCGAGGTGCATTGTGTAACGGAGGCGCATAGCGTATCATTACTAGTGTATGTAATGCCCCTATCGAGGTGCATTGTGTAACGGAGGCGCATAGCGTATCATCACTAGTGTATGTAATGCCCCTATCGAGGTGCATTGTGTAACGGAGGTACATAGCGTATCATTACTAGTGTATGTAATGCCCTATCAGGTGCATTGTGTAACGGAGGTGCATAGCGTATCATTACTGGTATATGTAATGCCCCTATGGAGGTGCATTGTGTAACGGAGGTGCATAGCGTATCATTACTGGTATATGTAATGCCCCTATGGAGGTGCATTGTGTAACGGAGGTGCATAGCATATCGTTACTAGTGTATGCAATGCCCCTATCGAGGCGCATTGTGTAACGGACGCGCATAGCGTATCATTACTAGTGTATGTAATGCCCCTATCGAGGTGCATTGTGTAACGGAGGTGCATAGCGTATCATTACTAGTGTATGTAATGCCCCTATCGAGGTGCATTGTGTAACGGAGGTGCATAGCGTATCATTACTAGTGTATGTAATGCCCCTATCGAGGTGCATTGTGTAACGGAGGCGCATAGCGTATCATCACTAGTGTATGTAATGCCCCTATCGAGGGGAATTGTGTAACGGAGGTGCATATCGTATCATAACTAGTGTATGTAATGCCCCTATGGAGGTGCATTGTGTAACGGAGGTGCATAGTGTATCGTTACTAGTGTATGAAATGCCCCTATCGAGGCGCATTGTGTAACGGAGGTGCATAGCGTATCATTACTAGTGTATGTAATGCCCCTATCGAGGCGTATTGTGTAACGGAGGTGCATAGCGTATCATCACTAGTGTATGTAATGCCCCTATCGAGGCGCATTGTGTAACGGAGGTGCATAGCGTATCATCACTAGTGTATGTAATGTGCCTATCGAGGTGCATTGTGTAACGGAGGTGCATAGCGTATCATCACTAGTGTATGTAATGCCCCTATCGAGGTGCATTGTGTAACGGAGGTGCATAGCTTATCATTACGTGTGCATGTAATGCCCCTATCGAGGCGGATTGTGTAACGGAGGGGCATAGCGGATCATCACTAGTGTATGTAATGTGCCTATCGAGGTGCATTGTGTAACGGAGGAGCATAGCGTATCATTACTTGTGCATGTAATGCCCCTATCGAGGCGTATTGTGTAACGGAGGTGCATAGCGTATCATCACTAGTGTATGTAATGCCCCTTTCGAGGCGCATTGTGTAACGGAGGTGCATAGCGTATCATCACTAGTGTATGTAATGAGCCTATCGAGGTGCATTGTGTGTAACGGAGGTGCATAGCGTATCATTACTAGTGTATGTAATGCCCCTATCGAGGTGCATTGTGTAACGGAGGTGCATAGCTTATCATTACTTGTGCATGTAATGCCCCTATCGAGGTGCATTGTGTAACGGAGGCGCATAGCGTATCATCACTAGTGTATGTAATGCGCCTCGATAGGCGCTTTGCGTTATGGAGGCGCATAGCGTATCATTGCTGCTATAATTAATGCGCCTGCAGCTCTGTCCGATGGTAGATATCTCAGCTCGTTCTGGTTTCTGCTTCCTGGCGCGAGCGCATCCGCTCCCTTTAAAGGGCCAGCGCGCCAGTGATTTGTGATCACTGCACACTGCTCCCTATTTAACCCTGCCCCTTCCTGCCCATACTTGACCGATCGATAGTGCCGTGTTGCCTATAGAGAAAACGTTTCTTAAGTGTCCCATAGCTTTTCCGTTTACCGTACCTCTAACCTCCGTCCCATGACCACGAATCTTTGCCGCCTGTCCCCAACTTCGACCCAGCCTAGCGTTTCTGTACCACGCCTCACCTCGGCCACCATTGCAGGCAAATTGCGCCAGGGATAGCGACCTGGGGGTTCGCTTGCCACAGCAAGTCCAACCCGCTTTGCGGCGGGCTCTGGTGAAAACCAGCGGCCCCTTAGACTCCGCTCCCTGGTGCGGCTCACACTATCGCCTGCAGTGGTACAGCACATCCACTATTCAAGCCGTTACACATAAATTCAGCGCATTCTACACTCCACTATATCGATTTAGAATTGGCGTGCGGCTGCCACGTTTCATACATGTCGCCCTTCATTTTGCACGTTTTGCTCATGTTTGTTTTATTTGTTTGTTTAATTCATGTATATAGCGGTGTTATATTCCATAGCTCTGAATAGAGATTATCATTCTTAACGTGGGTCAAGTCTAAATTCCAGATCACGGGTGACAATTTTCGGTTTCGGTAGTGACTTTTTACGTAACAAACTTGCACCAGATTTCTCAAACACATGTCATTGTCTACAAAATAACATCTGCAAAAGGCACAGTCTATGATAGTTTATCTTAGAGCATCATTAATTCCAGGGTGCTGTACAAGTCAAGGGTTTCAGCTACATAATATAAGACTATGGGCAACATGTCAGAAAAGAGGCGCCTCCACGACAGTTTTTTTTTTTTGTAAACATAATTTTTATTACATTTTACAATAAAAACATATAATAACTGTCCATTAGATGAGATACCACTTGATACACAAAGAAATAATATAAGGCACCATTAGGCTATGTTCACACGGCTTAATTGCGGGACGAAATTTTCGCCCGCAATTACCCCGTGTGGACGGGGGGGGGGCGGGGGGGGGGAGAAAGAGGGGGCGGCACTTCGCCGGCCCCTTGACTATCATGTAGCGGGCGTTACGCCGCTAGAAAGTGACTTTTCATTTTATCTCCCCCCCCCCCCCCCCCCCCCCCGGGGGCTTCGCCGGGCGGTGAGAGGGAAGTAATCCAGTCTCTTTTAGAATGTGAAATTCCGTAAGAAAGGGGTTTTCGGCCGTAATTGGGGCACTTCGGGCGTAATTACGGGGCGAAATACGGGCCCCTTTTTTAAACCGTGTGAAATGGCCTTTGTACGTAAGAAAAAATACTAAGCAAGAAAGTACAAAAAAAGCACTAATGCATACTTTGGGTTGATAATAAAAAGAATGAAGCAAAAAAAGTTCCATTTCACTAAAGAAAAAAAAAACAAAAAAAAAATTAAAAAGTAACCCCACCCCAAAAAAAAACCCAAAAAAAAACAAAAAAAAAAAAAACAAAAAGAACAGTGGTACCCCATACGCAGTTTGTATAAGAGAATAATCCAATACACTTTTTAAAGTAAGGTCTGGGTAAAAGGGGAAAAAAAATCCGTGCGATACAATGTGCGAGATGTCACACGGCCCCCCGTCCCTAAAGCCCAAGGGAGAGAAAAGATAGGGACAAATTTCACCCCCAAATTGATGCCAGTCACCAAGGGAGTATCCCGGGGGTGGGTCAGGATTGCTGAGGGAAAGCTCCCCTGTTATGGGGTACAGCATCCAAAATCCGCCGTTTTAAGGCGCATTAAATGAGTGTAAAGTCGCTGAAAGTTTGAACCTTTAAAAAAAATTTTGGCGTTGGTTACCTCACATAGATATTTTATGAATAAAATTTGACACATAGCATAATGTATTCCCATAGCATATCATTGCTGGCATGTTTGATGCACCTACTTTAGGCGCATTCAAATGTGTCGTGCCTGGCGTATAATGCACCTAGTTTTGGTGTACTACAGTTCATTTATATAGAGAATAGGGCGTCAACAGTTTTTTGCCGCAAAATACACCAGAAAATAGCGCAGCCCTCATGGGACATGTCAATTTTAAGTTTACATTATTATATTATAGTATTATCATTTTTTTTTTACATTTTTTAAAAACCTTTTTTATGGAAAACTTTTAGAAATAATTATTATTATTTTTTTTTTATAAATGTGATAAAATCTGATGTTTTTTCCATCCTTTTGGGCATCTTTGGACCTCTTTTCCAAAATTGAAAGGTAATTTTTGTGGTCACATTCAATCTTGTATATATTTAGAAATCTCAATCAATTTTCATTCATTTATATTTTATTATTTTATTCCTTCAGTGTAGGGCAAATGCATTGTTATTTATTGTTTTTTTTTGGGGGGGGGGGGTTACATAGTTGGATACGGTTGAAAAAAGACTTATGTCCATCAAGTTGGGGGGGTTTCCTTAAAATTTTAAGAAAATTAAAAAAGACTGGATTCTTTTTAACAAATAAAAAATAAGTAACAAATACTACTTCTACTAATAAAAATAACAATCGATTGAAAATTAAAAATTGAACTACAATTTTTTTTTTCATATTTAAGAAGCTTTATTGAAAAGTCAGGTTCACATACGGTTACAGTGTGTCAGAAAAGAGCACATCGATTTGCATGCATAACTTAGCATTTACACAAGGATATGATGCAGCATACACTACCAATCGCATCTAGCAACAAATATTTTTCTTATAACTTTTAACATGGAAACTAATCAGTTCAAAACTGTTACAATTTCTTATTTACTGTTTTTATATAATTGAGTTGTTTTTATACTTTTTGTCATTTATAGAGATTTTATACCATCTTATATTTATTTATGAATTAATTATACAGTATATATGTTTGTCTCTCTGGTACTGTTTCGTGTTATAAAAATCTATTTTGTATTCGTATTGCATCTGGAGTTTTTTGTATCTATACCCTTTGACTTGTTTAATAAATATATATATATACATATACTATATATATATTTATATAATATATATATATATATATATATATATATATATATACACACACACGTGTGCATATAATCTTATTTTTTATGTAATGTTTTCTATACAGTTAATCATTACAAGCAATTTTCTGATGTGATTACACACTGTACTGTGGTAACCTTTACGCCCATGTCATGTTTCTACATGGTTTACATGGTGTGATAATTCCCTTGATTTGCAAGGGATTTACATGTTGATGTCAAGGGATGAAATAAGAGCCGAGTTAATCAGAGGGAAGACGGCTACTTTGTGTGTTGTGACAGAATTTAGATCATTACATAAACACTAACTATGATCCCTTAGAAGTATGGATCAGTGGTGAATGTATGATAACACAGGCTCTGGGTGATGCTTCCCCTTCTAATCACTGACAGCTAGGGAACTAATATTTACTATGCCATGGTGGTCACTTATTTTTTATATACAGAAATGCATTGACAGAAAATATTTAAATAGCGACCAGTGCTGGCAGCCTATCAGGAGAGTCTATATAGGTCTGTAGCTATAGCAACCAGGTGGAGCTATCAGGAGAGATGAAAGGTCTGTAGCTATAGGACCTGAGGAGCTGATGCAGCCCATACAAGAGGGGATTTTCTAGGAATAGGTAGGAGCTGTTAATGGACACATATTGCAAAGTGACTTGTTTTTGCAAGATCTTTAACATAAAAGCAGCAATGCTTGTAGTGAGACGACCCCTTTAAGAATATTCTAATAGTGGCATGCCAATCAAACATACAAAGTTACATTGGGGAGCTTAAGATGCTGCGAATCCTATGACAAATGGTGGCGCTGACTTTAGATGGTTCCTTGATTGGTCTTTGTAGAACCCAGGACTCGTTTATTTACATGTCCATGACCACTATATTCTTCCTAACCAGAGGCGCCACTTAAATCCCCCATGCGAAATATGTAACAGTACCTCTCATAAAATCAGAGTATGTATTTTATTTTAAGAACAATGGGACATATATTGATATCATTTTAGATTAGTATGTTGGTTCGGATTAAATGCCTATTTCTCGTTAAAAATATGTCAGAAATCACAGTGTGAAAAAAGGCGAAATGATGTTGTAACGATCGGGAGTAGTGGATCCACTGGACCACAGCAAGTGATGGTATAAGCCACGCCAGGGAGCGGGATCTAAGTAAGTCCCGGTATTCACGAGAGCCCAATGGACTTGCTGCGGCGGGAGTCTACCAGGTCGCTACCCCTGACGCAACTTGCTTGCAGAGCCAGGAATCCTACCAGGTCGCACCCTGACGCGACTTGCTTGCGGAGGCAGGAATCCTACCAGGTCGCCACCCCTGACGCGACTTGCTTGCGGAGGCAGGAATCCTACCAGGTCGCCACCCCTGACGCGACTTGCTTGCGGAGGCAGGAATCCTACCAGGTCGCTACCCCTGACGCGACTTGCTTGCAGAGCCAGGAATCCTACCAGGTCGCTACCCCTGACACGCCTTGCTTGCGGAGGCAAGAATCCTACCAGGTCGCTACTCCTGACGCGCCTTGCTTGCGGAGGCAGGAATCCTACCAGGTCGCTACCCCTGACGCGACTTGCTTGCGGAGGCAGGAATTCTATCAGGTCGCTACCCCTGACACAACTTGCTTGCGGAGGCAGGAATCCTACCAGGTCGCCACCCCTGACGCGACTTGCTTGCGGAGGCAGGAATCCTACCAGGTTGCCACCCTGACGCGACTTGCTTGCGAGGCAGGGAAATCCTACCAGTTCGCTACCACTGACGCGACTTTTGCTTGCAGAGCCAGAATCCTACCAGTCGAACCTCCTGACAAGCTTTTGCATGCGGAGTCAGGAACCTACCAGGTCGCCACCCCTGACCGGGGACTTGCTTGCCGGAGGAGGAATCTACCAGGTCGTACCCTGACGCGACTTGCTTGCGGAGCAGGAATTCTATCAGGTCGCTACCCCTGACACACTTGCTTGCGGAGCCAGGAATCCTACCAGGGTCGCCCACCCCTGACGCGAAGTTGCTTGGGAGGGCTGGAATCCTACAAGGTCGCTACCCTTACGTGACTTGATTGCGGAGGCAGGAATCCTACATGTCGCTACCCTGACACAACTTGCTTGCGGAGCCAGGAATCTACCAGGTCGCCACCCCTAAACCGACTTGCTTGCGGAGGGCAGAATCGTACCAGGTCGCTACCCCTGACACAACTTGTTGCGGAGCCAGAAATCCTACCAGGTTGCCACCCCTGACGCGATTGCTTGCG
The DNA here is from genome assembly GCA_025379985.1 of Phyllomedusa bahiana. Classification (NCBI taxonomy): domain Eukaryota; kingdom Metazoa; phylum Chordata; class Amphibia; order Anura; family Hylidae; genus Phyllomedusa; species Phyllomedusa bahiana. The sequence continues at coordinate 100,144 of JAODAL010001484.1, read as the reverse complement.
GAGGCAGGAATCCTACCAGGCCCGATACCCCTGACCGACTTGCTTGCAGAGCCAGGAATCCTACCAGGTCGCTACCCCTGACACGCCTTGCTTGCGGAGGCAAGAATCCTACCAGGTCGCTACTCCTGACGCGCCTTGCTTGCGGAGGCAGGAATCCTACCAGGTCGCTACCCCTGACACGCCTTGCTTGCGGAGGCAGGAATCCTACCAGATCGCTACCCCTGACACGCCTTGTTTGCGGAGGCAGGAATCCTACCAGGTCGCTACTCCTGACTCGCCTTGCTTGCGGAGGCAGGAATCCTACCAGGTTGCTACCCCTGACGTGACTTGCTTGCGGAGGCAGGAATCCTACCAGGTTGCTACCCCTGACGTGACTTGCTTGCGGAGGCAGGAATCCTACCAGGTTGCTACCCCTGACGTGACTTGCTTGCGGAGGCAGGAATCCTACCGGGTCGCTAACCCTGACGCAACTTGCTTGCGGAGGCCGGAATCCTACCAGGTCGCTTCCCCTGACATGCCTTGCTTGCGGAGGCCGGAATCCTACCAGGTCGCTACCCCTGACGCGACTTGCTTGTGGAGGCAGGAATTCTATCAGGTCGCTACCCCTGACATGACTTTCTTGCGGTGGCAGCCGAGGTGCAGCGTGGTACAGAATCATATATCAAACTCATAGTCAGGGACAGGTAGGAGGGTCAGGAGAGGTGGCAAAGTTTCGTGATTGAGGGACGGAGGGAAACGGTACGGTACACGATAACAGTAGCAAGGCTCTGGGAATGCTTTCTCAATATGCACAATGCACTAAAGATTCGGCAGAAAACTAAGGAAGAATACATAGGGTCAGCGCCCGGCAATAACCAATTACCAGTGCGCTGGCCCTCTAAAGCTCCGTGAGCCGGCGCGCGCGCCCTAGAGGCTGGGAGTGGACGCCGCGGCCAGCACTGGAGTGCAGAAGAGCAGGAGCGTGGATAGGTGAGTTCCTGTCAGCAATATGAGCGCTCCTGCAGCCCAGCCAGCAGACCGCGGCGCCACTCGTCCCCGGCAACGTACCGGGAGAGGGGACCAGAGTGCGCCCCCAGCCCGACATGCAGGCTGCGGGGTGACTTGTAACAGATGGCTATAACAAAAACTCTTTTCTAGCTGTTTCTTGGAGAATCAAGGTGGCGACCATTACAATGATAAATGTATTAGCAGTAACAGATCTTTTTTTTTTAAGTAAAAACAATATTTAGAAAATAACTTTAAATATTTGGGGTTGGGTATGTAAATATTTCACATACCTTGTCCTGGTCTTATTTTTCTAGTAGAAGCCTATGACCTCATTAGTGAAAAGGGTGAGTGCACAGTACCAGTAAGGGGGGCATCAGCCAGGAAAACTTTAGTACACAGCTGGATACATGACTCTACATGGTTAAATGGGTAGAAGATTCCTTTATTCACAATAAAACGGTTGGAAACAAAAAAAAAAAAATAATAAAACACCCAATGGTTAAAATTTATTAACATTAAATCTGTTCCAACAAAACAAACACTTTTGGATTGTGTGAAATTTATAGCCGTGTATTCATTAGAACAGTTACATGGAAGGACACCAATAAACTATCCATCTTTTATATATACACATTAATATTGTGTCAGGAAATTAGGACGCCAGATGGGGGATGGGTTATAAATATTATATCAAACACTGTAATTCCTCAGAATCGTAGCTTTTGTGTTACTTATGTAACTTTACAATGTTCTAGATGTACTTTTTTTTAATTTTGTAGTTTTTGAGTTTGATAAAAATATTAAAACACCAAATGAAAAATACTGTAATAATGGTTTATAGGGGTTGTTAAAGGGGTTTTACCATGAAGTAAAATTGATGTGAGAAGCTTGCAAATTAAATATCAAATATTTTCACTATTCATCATTATTAAAAATTCTGTAGCATTTTTGTATTAGCTGCTCTCTTAAAGATCCATAGCGTACAGCTCATCTTCAGGGGATACAACCAGTGATGAGAGCTCCTCAGTCTTGGCCGCACATGCTCAGACCTCACCTCTCCTCTCAGGCAGCTACTGTCAGTTTATTCCCTGCTTAGTAATCACACACACAGTGATTGATATTTCAGCTCTGCTATTCCTGTTAGTGACATGTCTGCAGGAGCTTTATAAAATGTAGTATGCAAGGCTACAGAGCTTAAAGAGTGAAAGCTTGTCATTTAGTTAGGTAAACAAACTCTGTTGCTAGAGATAAGACTCTGCAGGGAGGGCCGCACCATGGTCAAACTGACTAACTGACAGCAGCTCGGATCAATTAGATACGAGTTTGGCCATGTTCACACGGTGTATTTGCAGGGCGTAATTACGCCCCGCAATTACGCCGTGTGGACGGGGGCGGCAGCGGGGGAGTGAGCGGGGGGCTGGCACTTCGCCGGCCCATAGACTATCACTGCTAGCGGCGCGTTTACGCCGCTAGAAAGTGACATGTCAATTATCTCCCCGCCCGGCGGCTTCGCCGGGCGGGGAGAGGAGACGTAATCCATAGTTCTCTATGAGAACTGTGAATTACCGTAATGAATGGGCCGTTTTCGGCCCGTAATTGGCGCACTTCGGCGCGTAATTACGGACCGAAATATGGCCCATTTTAAGCCGTGTGAACATGGCCTTAGAGTGGGGGAAAGGTGGTTGGTACTCTAACAGGGGATAAAATCTTCTTAATCTTCGGTCTAAAGCAAAATCAAAACAGCAATATATTTGGTAATAGTCTCCATTTACCTCTCCGTTCATGTTAAAAGCTAATCATTGTGATGAGAAAATCCCCTTAAATTATGTTGATATCACTGGAAGAGTCTGGTGGATTTTGCTGTTGTTAAAGGGGTCTTACTGCTTTCTGGTGCTATCAACAAGGTCAGAACAACTATAAATGGCACGTGGCATTTCTTAAGGGGGAGGCATAGATCTTGTGTTGGCCCCCAGGAGCTTTAGTCTACATGTCTACTTTAGGACCTAGCTGTATATCTACAACAGGTGTCCAGCTTGAAGACGTGGCTGCCTCCACGTCCTGGTTCCACATCATGTCTATCTGCCTACAAATACTGTATTGTCATTCCAATATGAAACAATTCCGATTATCAGACTATTTTTGGAACATCAAATGCCACCCTCATTTCAGCTTGTTTACCAAGACCTGGTAGCTGCACTGGCAACCATCCACATATTTTGAGGGACAATTTTAGAGCTGTTGTTTCAAGCTGGCAGGTAGGCACAGAAGTGAAATACAATGCAAGCGAAATGCTAGGGATTTGAGTGGCAGAAAATGTTGGCAAAGGCAAGGTAGCAGCTGGAACCCAAATTTTTTGGCCGATATTTTGTGACGACAGGAATTTGTTTTGATAATGACTTTAAAATCTGAAATGGGCATAGAGCTGAGTGTGTAGGAAGAAACGGGCAATGGAGGAGAAGATGATTAAAAATTGAATTATTAATTAGGCAAGTACAGAAAACTTCTTGCAAAGTAGATAGATCTGTCCCAAAAGATGAAAAAAGTCTACCCAAAGTACTAGAAGACCAAACATATTCCCTGCTCTCATGATCATTACAGGCAGTCCGTTCTGACTTAGATCTGTCCCCTAGTTACAAACGGAGACTTATGTGGCGTGCTGGCACTAGTATTACCATGTTCCACAGCAGATAGTAACTGTGGAACGACAAGATCCAGCACGCCACAGCAGCGCATGAGGTGAAATCTTCTTAACAAGAGCACAGACAGCAAAACAAATGTAAAAACCCTTCCCTGCACTATCCGAAACTAAAAAAATCTTTTGTGCTGGAGTTACATTTAATAAATCTACCTGTCCCGACTTACATACAAATTCAACTTAAGAACAAACCTACAGTCCCTATATCGTTCGTAACCCGGGGACTGGCTGTACTTTGTTATATACATCTCCATTCCAGAACATCAAAAAGTACTTCATAGTCTATGTATAGCTTGATATGTAGACCCCAAACAATCATTGTGACTCCTATCAATGCCATAGACCGACAATAGCGCCACCCACCCACCCACCCAACCATGGACAATCATGGCTCTAGAATGTTTCTAAATGTCATTGTTCTAAAAGACTTTTCAATTTTAGTTCCGCTGGGAATCAAAAACTTTTTAAAGTCTCCAATATCCCATATGGCGAAGAGAATAGGTGCTTGCCAAACAGATACCCTTAACTCCTACAACATGTGTTTTTGGCCTGGCCAATGGAGGTGTTGAATTGGCTGCAAGTTTGGGTTGGGTTTCCGACAACAATAGACTCTGGGCTACCATCTTCTGGGCTTCATGGACACCAGAATGGAAGTGGATCCCAACAAATTAAGTAGGATACACACAAAAATTTAATGTCTATGGTTTGAACAAGATGACAAGAGACATCTTCAAGGTCAACTTGTTGCTGGGCTATCAGATTTTTTTCTCTGTTGGGTTACAGCAAGATGCTAATAGACTGGCATCTTCAAGGTCAACATGATGCTGGGCTATCAACATTTTTGGCCATCCTAGAATAGGAATCAATATAAAAAAATAACATTGGACTCTGAATTGTAAGTTTCCATCACTGACTTGGACGGGCATATTTAACAATCCTTCTGAGTAGCTGCTTACTCAGAAACCCACTTCTCAGCAGCAGAACTCCCATCTTTTAGACCTTTAGGCTTGTCATAAGATCCTGTTGTATGGGTTTGTGTAGTTTCAAGAACTACAGAGGCTGAAAAACCTGTTCTCTCCCCTTGTGTAGTATATAACAGCAAAGGATTCTGGGTGATGTGCAGTTTGATAATTGACACAAACATATAGATTGATTGGGAGTAATTGTCCCTGTGTAGTTACCTGTCACTGGCGCTATGCTAAGAACAATGAGACATTTACTATGGGAATGAATGATGACTGCTCTAAATGGAAGTCTCCCAGCAAAATGCAAAGACACCTAATGATAACAACCACATAAATTATATTCTATACAGAACCCACCGAGGTTGAAAAGATCTTAGTCTTAGTGTTCTGCCTTCCTGAGAAGACAGCAAGAAGTAATGGGTGGTCTAATGGCGTAAACAAGAGCCAAATGATGGAGGAGCATGTCGGTCAGTGTCGGAGGGGTCACTGGAGCCCACCAGTAGAGTTGATTCTTGGGGTCCACCAGTGTAGTTGATACTTGGGGCCCACCGGTAGAGTTTATTTTTGGGGCCCACCAGTGGAGTTCATTCTCGGGCCCCATCAGTGGAATTACTTATTGAGTCCCACCAGTGGAGTTGCTTATTTTTGGGGCCAACCAGTGTAGTTAATTTTTGGGGCTCACCAGTGGAGTTAATTCTTGAGGCCCAACAGTGGAGTTAATTCTTGAGGCCCACTAGTTGAGTTGATTCTTGGGGCCCACCAGAGCAGTTTATTCTTTGGGCCCACCAGTGTAGTTGATACTTAGGGCTCACTGGTGGAGTTGATTCTTGGGTCCCACCAGTGGAAATGATTCTTGGGGCCCACCAGTGGAATTGATTCTGGGGTCCACCAGTGGAGTTGATTCTGGGGCCCCACCAGTGGAGTTCATTCTTGGGCCCCACCCCATAGCAACTTTACATGACCCTTGTTTTTTTCCTCTATTTATAAGCCTTCCTTACTGAAAAGCAGGCCCAAGTCTGGTATTCTTAGCAGCCCACCTTGCCTAGAAACACACTGGGGGTTTTCTTTATTTCCCTTTGGGCCAGTCCAACTCTGTCATTGATGCTTTGCCATTGAGGGTCTCTTGAAACGAGTATGATGCCCATCAAGATTACTTATGTGATCTAAAACGGCTGCAAAGTCCAATTCTCGAGCCAGAGTTCTGCAGATAGTGGAGACAAGAGGTTCCATTTGGGACTTGCTTTTGCAAGCCTGGGTCTGTCTTTCCCTCCTTATGCTATTGTCTTTTGTCTGCCTCATTGGAGAGGTGGTCAATCTTAAAATTTACAGCGCTTGATGAATCATGTGCACCATAGGGGAGACAATCTGTGTCCAGGGCTACCCAGTTAGTGATGTCAGTTTTTTAAGGTAGGTCTTGAATTGTTTCCTCTGCACCCCAGGTTCTCTGAACTTGTTTGGGGAGGTGGGTATTGGATAGTCTGATGCAGTGGCCCATCCAGCGGAGTTGGGTTTGCAGGATCATGGCTTTGATACTGGTCATCATTGACTCCATAACCACCCTGACATTGGCGTTTCGAACCTCACAGGTGATACACAGAATCTTCTGCCGGCATCGTACGTGGAATCTCTCAGGAGTCTTCAAGTAGCAACAGTAGGCAACTTAGGTCTCATTGACTTACAGAAGACGAGTGACGCAAACAGATCATCCCCCTCCCCCTTTGGGGGGCTTCTAAATCAATGCAGAGTAACTTGTAGCTGGAGTCTTCTCTCACTGAAGTATGGAGGTCTGAACAGGCACCAAGAGAGGTATCAATAGAATAGGTTCCCACCTGTATTGAGGTCACCTTGCTGACTGGCACCTCAAAAATGTTTCATGTATTCTAAGTAGCAGAAATGCTTTTCCAAAAATTCCTATTTTCTTTTTGAGTTTTTTAGTTCAAGTAGAGCTGCTGATATTGTATTGTGTTTGTACAAACAGATCTATAGACCTTTAGGTTGGTTTTCTTAAGATCACGGTTCTCAAATACCATGGATGGTCCTGCCAGGAGTACGAGATTCCATAGCGGCATAGCTTTAGGGATTATCAGCTCATGCAAGCCTTACCGCCAATGCAAGGCTATGATCCAAGGGAGGGATGCCGTGCCAACATGCCACCCTACAGTATGTTTTGTGAATCCTTCCTACCTTCCAGAATAACAGAATTAGTTATTTGCGGATTTTATTTACATATTTATACCATTGCATAATGAGAAGTTCTACAATTTTCTAAAATAAAATATTTTAACATCACTTTTAAGACCTCTGCTTGCTTCCTGTGACGGACTGTCTACATTGATTACATCTAGGGAATCAGCTGTCCTGATCGTATCAGTTGAACATAATTAGCACAGTTTTTCAGGTCCTGGATGAAAGCATGAATGCTACTATTCACTGACGGCAAGCAGGGAGTTTGAAAATCATGAAAAAAATGTCAACACAAAAAAATTGTGAAATTGGAAAACAGCTGAACTTTATGTTGTGGATAATCTTTATAGACATAAACCAAATAAACCCCTACAAGACAGAAATGGGAACTGGAAGATACTTTAGGCCACCGAAGTCTGCTGTAAGTGCAACTTTTGTTGCAGGTTTTATTGTGGGACCATTATCAAATGGCTGTGGTGGGTGTCACCTCAAGTTGTAAATTTAAAGACCTCTCCATTCTTCTTAGGTCTTGACCCAGCCTTGACACCACTGGCTGTCCATTGCAGAGGCAGTCGCTGGAGATATTCTCTGTCCTATGCAAAGATGTGGCCCTTGCAAAAAATTGTTTTTGTTCCTTTTTTTTGTGTGTCTGGCACCATAAGCAAGGAACCGGAGTCCAGACTGTGTTCTCCTTCCGCACTTTAAAATACGGAGATCCATGAGAGATTTGTCATTGCCTCCAACTCTATGTCTGACAGCTGGGGGCGAAGACAGGATTTTATTATAGTACAGGGCAGTTCACAAAAAGGCTAGGCTGTTCCGTGGCGGCCAAGTATATAACTCTGCAAACTCTGAAAGTTCACTTTATTACAAGTCTCATTTGTTGCTTGTCATTTGCTTCTCCTTGAAAGAGCATTTCCACCACTTCCACCAGGAGGGCAGTCAGCATCCGTGTATAAAAATAGAAGAAATGTCATTAAATAAAATACTATAGACTGTAATGGTTTAGGGCAGGCGGTGCAAATGCAGAACACCGAGTTCTCAGAGAAAATGCTCCCGAATATTTAGTGGGGTATACAACTATTTACTGAAACATTCATGTCAAGAGCGTAGAACTGTTTTCTTTAGGCCACAATTTATCCAGGGATTGCCATGAGTAATTTCAGGGCTCCACACAGCTGAAGCATCTGGGGACCCCCACCCTTTACCAATTCCTATCTTGTACAATCTAATTGGGACCCTTTTTTGAAATGTTTCAGAACCCCTTCACAGGAGTACTACCGATCCTGCCCTGATGGCACCCGGGGATGTTTTTTTCCTTTTGTATCTACTATCTTGCCTCTTTGCACTTTGCCAACTATCACTTCATGTACCTATTCGAGGCTCTGTTTTTCCTCTGTGACATCTCTTGACACATATATTAGTAAATGCTTGTGTTCCCTGCGAAATACCAATTCTGGAGCCTCTTCTCTTCTATCTCTGTGCTGTTCCTCTGTTATTCCTCCTACAATTCTGGAGCCTCTTCTCTTCTATCTCTGTGTTGTGCTGTTCCCTCTGTTATTCCTCCTACAATTCGGGGCCCTTTCTTTTTTTTCTATCTCTGTGTTGTTCGTCTGTTATTCCTTCCTACAATTCTGGAGCCTCTTCTCTTTATCTCTGTGCTGTTCCTCTGTTAATTCCTCCTACAATTCTGGGCCCTTCTTCTCTTCTATCTCTGTGCTGTTCCTCTTTATTCCCCTACAATTCTGGAGCCTCTTCTCTTCTATCTTTGTGCTGTTCCTCTGTTATTCCTCCTACAATCTGGGCCTCTTCTCTTTATCTTGTTGTGCTGTTCCTCTGTTATTCCTCCTACAATTCTGGAGCCTCTTCTCTTTATCTCTGTGTTTGTTTCCTCTTTTATTCCTCCTACAATTCTGGAGCCTCTTCTCTTCTATCTCTGGTTGCTGTCCTCTGTTATTCCTCCTACAATTCTGGAGCCTCTTCTCTTCTATCTTTTTGGCTGTTCCTTCTGTTATTCCTCCTACAATTCTGGCCTCTTCCTTCTTTCTCTGGGGGCTGTTCTCTGTTATTCCTCCTACAATTCTGGAGCCTCTTCTTCTATCTCTGTGTTTGTGCTGTTCCTCTGTTATTCCTCCTACAATTCTGGAGCCTCTTCTCTTCTTCTTTGTGCTGTTCCTCTGTTATTCCCTACAATTCTGGAGCCTCTTCTCTTCTTTCTCTTTTGGCTGTTCCTCTGTTATTCTCCCTAAAATTTCTGGAGCCTCTTCTCTTCTATCTCTGTGCTGTTCCTCTGTTATTCCTCCTACAATTCTGGGGCCTCTTCTCTTCTATCTCTGTGTTTTTTCCTCTGTTATTCCTCCTACAATTCTGGAGCCTCTCTCTTCTATCTCTGTGTTGTGCTGTTCCTCTGTTATTCCTCCTACAATTCTGGAGCTCTTCTCTTCTATCTCTGTGTTTTCCCTCTGTTATTCCTCCTACAATTCTGGTGCCTCTTCTCTTCTATCTCTGTGTTGTGCTGTTCCTCTTTTATTCCCCCTACAATTCTGGGGCCTCTTCTCTTCTATCTCTGTGTTGTGCTGTTCCTCTGTTATTCCTCCTACAATTCTGGGGCCTCTTCTCTTCTATCTCTGTGTTGTGCTTCCTCTGTTATTCCTCCTACAATTCTGGAGGCCTCTTCTCTTCTATCTCTGTGTGTTCCTCTGTTATTCCCCTACAATTCTGGAGCCTCTTCCCTTCTATCTTGTGCTGTTTTCCTCTGTTATTCCTCCTACAATTCTGGAGCCTCTTCTCTTTATCTCTGTGTTGGTTCCTCTGTTATTCTCCTACAATTCTGGCCTCTTCCTTCTATCTCTGTGCTGTTCCTCTGTTATTCCCCCTACAATTCTGGAGCCTCTTCTCTTCTATTTTTCTGTGCTGTTCCTCTTTTTATTCCTCCTACAATTTTTGGAGCCTCTTCTCTTCTATCTCTGTGTTGTTTCCCTGTTATTCCTCCTACAATTCTGGGGCCTCTTCTCTTCTATCTCAGTGTGTGCTGTTCCTCTGTTATTCCCCTAAAATTTCTGGAGCCTCTTCTCTTCTATCTCGTGTTTGTTCCTCTGTTATTCCTCCTACAATTCTGGAGCCTCTTCTCTCTATTCTGTGCTGTTCCTCGTTATTCCTCCTACAATTCTGGAGCCTCTTCTCTTTATCTCTGTGTTGTGCTGTTTCCTCTGTTATTCCTCCTACAATTCTGGAGCCTCTTCATTCTATCTCTGTGCTGTTCCTCTGTTATTCCTCCTACAAATTCTGGAGCCTTTCTCTTCTATCTCTGGCTGTTCCTCTGTTTTTCCCTCCTACAATTCTGGAGCCTCTTCTCTTCTATTCTGTGTTGTTTCCTCTGTTATTCCTCCTACAATTCTGGAGCCTCTTCTCTTTATCTCTTTGTGCTGTTCCTCTGTTATTCCTCCTACAATTCTGGAGCCTCTTCTCTTCTTCTCTGTGTTTTTTCCCCCTTTATTCCTCCTACAATTTTTGGAGCCTCTTCTCTTCTATCTCTGTGTTGTTCCCTGTTATTCCTCCTACAATTCTGGAGCCTCTTCTCTTCTTTCTCTGTGTTTTTCTCCTCTGTTATTCCTCCTAAAATTCTGGACCCCTCTTCTTCTATCTCTGTGTTGTTTCCTCTGTTATTCCTCCTAAAATTCTGGAGCCTCTTCTCTCTATCTCTGTGTTGGTTTCCTCTGTTATTCCTCCTACAATTCTGGAGCCTCTTCCCCTTCATCTCTGTGCTGTTTCCTCTGTTTTTCCCTCCTACAATTCGGAGCCCCCTTCTCTTCTATTTTCTGTGTTGTTTCCTCTGTTATTCCTCCTAAAATTTCCCTGGACCCTCTTCTCTTCTATCTGTTTGGCTGTTCCTCTGTTATTTTTCCTACAATTCTGGACCCTCTTCTCTTCTATCTCTGTGCTGTTCCTCTGTTATTCCTCCTACTTTGGGGCCCTTCTTTTTTTGCGTTTCTCTTTATTCTTCCTACAATTCTGACCTTTTTCTCTTTATCTCTGTGGTTGTTCCTCTGTTATTCCTCCTACAATTCTGGAGCCTCTTCTTTTCTATCTCTGTTTTGTGCTGTTCCTCTGTTATTCCCCCCTACAATCTGGAGCCTTTTCTCTTCTATCTCTGTGTTGTTCCTTCTGTTTATTCCTCCTACAATTCTGGAGCCTCTTCTCTTCTATCTCTGTGTTGTTTCCTCTGTTATTCTCCTACAATTCTGGGGGCCTCTTCTCTTCTATCTCTGTGTTGTGCTGTTCCCTCTGTTATTCCTCCTACAATTCTGGAGCCTCTTCTCTTCTATCTCAGAATTGTAGGAGGAATAACAGAGGAACAACACAACACAGAGTTTAGAAGAGAAGAGGCCCCAGAATTGTAGGAGGAATAACAGAGGAAACACACAAGATAGAAGAGAAGAGGCTCCAGAATTGTAGGAGGAATAACAGAGGAACAAAAAACCAAGAGATAGAAGAGAAGAGGCTCCAGAATTGTAGGAGGAATAACAGAGGAAAAACACAGAGATAGAAGAGAAGAGGCTCCAGAATTGTAGGGGGGAATAACAGAGGAACAGCACCAAGATAGAAGAGAAAGGCTCCAGAATTGTAGGAGGAATAACAGAGGAACAGCCAACAAGAGATATAGAGAAGAGGCTCAAGAATTGTAGGAGGAATAACAGAGGAACAACACAGAGATAGAAGAGAAGAGCTCCAAATTGTAGGGGAATAACAGGGGAACAGCACAGAGTTAGAAGAGAAGGGGCTCCAGAATTGTAGGAGGAATAACAGAGGAAAGCAAAACACAGATATAGAAGAGAAAGGCTCCAGAATTGTAGGAGGAATAACAGAGGAACACACAACACAGAGATAGAAGAGAAGAGGCCCCAAATTGTGGGAAGGAATAACAGAGGAAAAACACAGAGTTTAGAAGAGAAGAGGCTCCAGAATTGTAGGAGGAATAAGAGAGGAACAGCACAAAAAAAAGGATAGAAGGGGAAGAGGCACCAAATTTGGGATAGGAGGAAATAACAGAGGAACAGCACAACACAGAGAAAAAGGAAAAGGCCCCAGAATTGTGGGTAGGAATAACAGAGGAACAACACAGAGATAGAAAAGAATAGGCTCCAGAATTGTAGGAGGAATAACAGAGGAACAGCAAAACACAGAGATAGAAGAGAAGAGGCTCCAGAATTGTAGGAGGAATAACAGAGGAACAGCACAAAAGTTTAGAAGAGAAGAGGCCCCAGAATTGTAGGAGGAATAACAGAGAACAGCACAGAGATTGAATAGAAGAGGCTCGAGAATTGTAGGAGTAATAAAAAGGGGAACAACAAAAGAGATAGAAGAGAAGAGGCTCCAGAATTGTAGGAGGAATAACAGAGGAAAAAACACAGAGATAAAGAGAAGAGGCTCCAGAATTGTAGGAGGAAAAAACAAAGGAAAGAAAAAAGAGATAGAAGAGAAGGGCTCCAGTTTTGTAGGAGGAATAACAGGGGAAACCCACAAAAAGAGATAGAAGAGAAGAGGCTCCAGAATTGTAGGAGGAATAACAGAGGAACAGCACAACACAGAGATAAAAGAGAAGAGGCTCCAGAATTGTAGGAGGAATAACAGAGGAACAGCACAGAGATAGAAGAGAAGATAATTCTTCCATCCTACCTGTAAGTACAGCTCTAAAGACCACAAACATATATGTAATTTTGCACTACTGCTGATGCAGAACATATACAATGGATGCTGAATGCTTAATTGGGTTGTCCACCTAGAATAACTCCCTTTCCCAACCTTTAGTACATTCACATACCTCTACCATTGATATCAGTCACCACTGACGTCCATATACCAGGGTTGTGCTGAGTCCTTCAAAGCAAGAGTCTATGGACAAAAGTGGTCCTAAGTGGACAACTCCTTCAATATACTCTTCAGGATATGCTATAACATAGGTTGGCGCTATATAAATAATACAAAAGGCAACGTACAACTCTCTTCCTTCCACCGAGTATGACTTCTCCGTCGGTTCTTATTGTTTTGTTCTTTGTTTTCTCCATTCCTTTGTTTCTCCTCTTCTTTCTTTTATCCTAGGGGGTTTATCTTATTATTTTACACCTGTTTTGTGCATTATTTATTTCCCTAGCGCCTGCTATAGAAGTCGGATCTATTGCATGGGAGTTGTTTTTTATATGCTGTTTCTTTGTTTTTTTTATTCATTTATTTGGTTTTTAAAGTTTGTGTTTTTTTGCAGCACATTAACTTGTTACACGCTGTTTTATAGCGCCAGGTTCCTGCCATAGAATATGTATGTATTCTGTCACAAACTTTCAAACAACAACCAAAGCGGAAAAATAAAAGAATAATAAATAAATCATGGTTTGTATTATACCAGGACTGCATAAGCAGCGGGAACATTGCTATGTATAAGAATCCCAAGAAGCCTTCCCAACCTCCTGGTAATAAATTGCATGGCACTAGGGACCTTAAATAAAAATTGCTACATTCACACAAAATGTCACAATCCATTTGGCAATGTATCTTCAACAATACGCGACCTCTGAACTTTGCAAATTTTTCTGTTCCGTCCAAGCCATTTTCAAGGAGCTGCATGAAGGAATGAGAGATCCGCCATCAGAGCATGTCCACATCTCCCTGCAGCTGTGTTTTTCTTTCCGTTCATCAGGAGGGATTAGAAATCTCAGCTCAGGGAGCATTGCTTCTAGAGTGAAAGGGCAAAAGTTACCGCAGCCTCAAAACACAGGTGTGCAAATCCACCACCACCACCACACCACCGGCTGGAGACCCCCTCGCCCACCACCTCACAACAGAGACCAAGATGTACTTTGAGGGTAACCATTGGCATTAGGTTATCTTTGGGCTTAAAGGAACCAAACATTTTTCTTTTCTTTTTTTAAACATATTTTTATTAAAGCTTCCAAAATTGATAGTACAACATTTCCAACCGCTATACAGTAGCATATTTGTACATTAGTTTACAGTGAGTAACACGTCAACATCGTAACAGTGTAATAAAATGATATCTGTTGTATAGAATACTGAGCTATCCGCTTTTATAAAATACAATAAAAACTCTTTTTAAACCACTTAATCGCTGGGTCTTACACACCAAACTTTTTTTTTGCTATATGCTACTTTTTTTCACTTGGCTACCTGAATGATTTTAATGTATCTTAGGCTTTATTGTTATACTTTATTCTGCATTATGTTTTATAAATGAAATAATTTTTAGATGTAATATTTTAAAAAAAAAATTTTAACTTTTTGCTATTTAATTATATTATTTTTATGTATTATCCTTCCCCTTCTTTCAATTCCTCTGATTTATTTTTTAGGATTTTTTTTTACTTGTCATGCTATCCAAATTATTTTAATGTATTTTAGGATTTATTCTTATACTTTATTCTGCATTATATTTAATAGCTTAAATTATTTAATATGTCATTTCTTGAATTTTTAAATTATTTTTTTTTTAATTTTTGCTGTTTTAGTAGGATATATATTTATGTATTATCTTTCCTCTTCTTTCAATTCATTTAATTTATTTATGAGGATTTTTTTTATGTGTCAGTCTATCTGAATAACTTTAATGTGTTTTCGATTATATTATACTTTATTCCGCATTACATTAAATCATTTACATTATTTTTATGTGTTATTTTTTGAATTGATAAATTATATATATATATATATATGTATATATCTATATATGTATATATCTATATATATATATATTTAGTTTTGCAATTTTATTTTATTCCAGCATTATTTTTATTTATCTTACATTTACTTTCAGTTCCATAAGTTTATTTTTTAGATATTTTTTTCTTTTGCTATTATATCACAATATTATTTTTAAGTATTACCCTACGTCCTCTTTCAATTTCTTTCCTTTATTATTTTAGCATTTTTTTTTTTACTTGTCAGGCTACTGTATTATTTTAATGTGTTTTAGATTTTATGCTTATACTTTATTCTGTTTTACATTAAATCATAAAGGATTTTTATATGTAATTCTTTTTCATTTCTTAAATGTAATTTATTTTTAACATTTTGCTTTTTTTATTATGCTATTATTTTTATTTATTATCCTTCCTGCTCTTCCAGTTCCTTTAATTTTTTTAGAGTTTTTTTTTGTTTTACATTTTTAGTTATTCAAAGACATATGCATTTAAAAAGCAGATGTGCACCGTTGACAGGGGGCTATCGGGTGCCCCAGGTACTGGATGTCATGGAGATGCAAACAGGTCATTCTACCCTGACCATGGTATTTAGGCAGAGAGTTAGGTCAAAAAAAAAAAATCTCCAGTAATGGGAAACCTAGCTACCCATAAAAATTACTAAAATAGCACCAGTCATGTCCACAGGCTGTGTCTGGTATTGCACCTTAGACAAGTTCCCTTGACTTTTTTCTTTTCTATCTCTTCATTTCTATCACCCTTCTTATTCTTGAAAATTTTCCCTCTCTAGGTATACTGGGTATACTAGGATCACTCACTTATAAACAAGACATTTCCGATAGGCGATGGAAATTATGAAATTTGGGAAAAATTGTCATATCTGAAAGTCCCGAAAATATGGGCAACCACCTGTATTTTTATTTGCACTGGACCTATGGGATCTGAGCCCATCGCTATTGCATGGTGGGTGGTGGTTTGGAAGTTAGACTAGAAGGTGTTCACGGAGCTATGTATGTTAGTATGGTGTCCCAAAACATTAAAAGAAGACAAAAAGAAAGGAATTCTTCCAATAGTAAGCATAGCAATCAATACTCTAATTTTCCAGTTTTTTTCTGCTGCCTATCCTTAGGTTTTATAGCTTGTAATATGTGCGTTTGCAGAAATGCCATAATAAATTAATTATTTAGTAATATTTTTTGAGGCATTAAACATATTTAACTTTAGTAGCACATTCTGCATAAACTGGTTGACAACCAATAGGGCTACCATTCTTACTTTCACAAGGGTTGTTAACTAGGGTCAGGTCAAATCTGTGGAGGGGACAGAAGAAAATTTGAGAGAGAAATAGTGTAACAATATAATACAAAATAATACCACATAACCACCACCATAGAGAAGGTCTTTCGAAATGGGAATGTGCTCTAAGATGGCTGAGGAGTCCAATCCTGGAGCCAAAGATCTTCAGAACTTGGTGGCAAGAGGTTTCATTTGGGAGTTGGTCATTGGTCAAGCTCAAAACTCCCAGCTACTTGATGAGTTATGAATAGTGTTAGTTCGGCATGAACTTTATGTTTTCTCCGAACCTGAGCCGAGCCCATTGACTTTAATGGGTTACGGCGTTTGGCTCGGCCCGAACTCGAAGTTTTTAGTGCTCACTCATCTCTAGTTATGAAGTGTCAGGTAGCATGAACTGTGGTCAGGACTTCCTAACAATCTACAATTGGTCTTCTTAAAGGTAGGTCTTGATGATGAATCGTTTTCTCTGGCCACCCTGGGTTCTCTGGCCTCGGCGTATAATACTGTCCATTTATTACTATATCTATTAACAGTGCCATACAGAACCAAAGTAACAAATCTATTTAGTGCCCAAATAATAGCCCAGTTCACTTATCAATACCGGTATATGATTTCTATACACTCATTATAGGGCAGGGAGTCTAGGTCTCCCTTTTTAAGGCAATTGCCCCACTTCCCCTGTGCGATTATCCAACCCTGGTTGTCAACCAGGTTTCCTAGATACCTGATTATAGATATTGCCTAGTTGCCACCTCCTTCCCCTAATCGTTCTCATAAATATGATGTGTAAAGCAGGAAGCCCCATAAAATGCATCACTTGTTCTCCATTCATAGCTACACCAACATCAATGTAAATTATGCGACTCTACTCATGGTGCACATGGGGAGATGTTGATCTTTGGTATATCTAATTCTTTTTAGTCACAGAAACTTAAAGGTGTTTTGCCACGATGTAATGTTGATGTGGGATCCTCCAAAATGGGTATTTAATCAGTTTTCTAAATATGTGTGATTAGAAAAAGTGAAGCCTGTGAGAGCTACAGCATTGCTCAGTCCCTCCTTAGTTTCCTGAAAGTTTACATTAGACATGACCAGGACACTGACAGGAGCTGATCTGGCCGCACTTGCGTGTTTGCACTTCTTATCTGATGACAGGGAACTTGAAGGAGTTTGTAAGGGGCTGGGGAGAAAGTGCAATGTATGAGGCTTTCTGCTGTATAGAGAATCCACTGGTTGTAATGTAATTATTTGAGTAAACATTGCAGACGCTCCCTTGTTCCTCGCTCTCTGCTCGCCCCCTCCCTCTCACCCCTGCAGCCGTTCATGACTCAGCATGCTTTGTTTATATTCTCTCCTGAGCAGATAAGAGGTAAGAAACTCACTTCGTGGCAAAACCCCTTTAAGATCAGCATCGAATGACTCGTTGGCTAATTTGGGGGTTCCAGGGCATTCACCAGTGGGGACGCTGGGCTTAAAGTCCTTGTCTATCTCCCTCACCCACATTTTCCCCACCCTTGGTTGAACTTGATGGACACGTGTCTTCTTTCAACCGTACTAACTATGTAACAGAGTCCCATCTAACACCAGTGCCATATTTTTGGGTAACATTTTCCATCTGTCCCATCTACCTGGGCTGTTTACAGAGGTTGTCCTGAGATGATTTCCTTGTCTACTAGGCCAAGGAATTGTAACCCAGAGTAAGACAAAATAAATCTCATTATAGTGGTTGTCCCAACTGGATATCTCCATCCATACATCCTATTAAGGCCTATGGACATCAAAGAGGGATTTTCTGCCCATGACTTTTTTCATATGAGCCAGAGCAACGTGCTACTACAAACAATGGACTTGGAACAGCCACTCATTTTTTTGGTTGCTCATTCATTTCAATGAGCAACATATTATACCACATTTAATCCGCAGTATATGGATGCCCCCAGCTTCCCATTGGGGCAATTACATTCTAAAATTGGGTTGTCAAGTTGGGTTTTGCCCAAGTAATGGTTAGACCAACTCTCCTATCACTACTCTCATCTTCCAAATGTAGAGACCTGTAATCTGGTGGGTCAGTCTAGGCAAACATTAACTTCCTTGCCTATAATTATTTCATTAGTCATGGCTAAAAATTACCTAAAAAATTCAGTTCCTCTGTATGATGCATAGAATCCAACCTGACACTGGATAAACCCAATACATATGGGGAACACGAAATATCTTCACGAGACCAACTTCTCAAAGTATCTCATTGTGTAGGTAATGTTTAAAGCTTCCAAGTCCGCGCTCCCTACAGTAGCCATGTTTTGTAATAATAGCCCCCATCAGTATAATCTTTGCTTTATTTTAAGTTCCCAAATCTCTTGGAATTAAATGGGGTTGAAGCCGGTGGTTGCGGAGGGTTCACCTGAGAGCCACATTTTCTTGAATGAATAATGTTCACTCAGTCTCTTTATCCAGATTATAAATCACCGGGAAAAGCCTGAGGAATCTCTGACCTTAACAGAAGGATTTCACTCTAGATAAACGTAATGAATTTTACCTAAAAGGGATCCAAAACAAATTTATGTGACTGGTGAGCCCCTTGGCTCTGCTTGCAGTGAATAATGGAGGTTGGAGTGAAAGATTTTATGGGCAATTATAAGAAACAGCTTATTTACAGTCCCCTTTGACCAACCGCAAAGCTTAAAAGGGTCCGAGAGATGAGTGTGTCTAGGATCTGCAGCCAGACTGTGCTGAGGACCCTTCCTGTATGTGTCATCTCCTGAAAACCCACACACCTCCTCTCTTCCAGTCTCAGGCGGCTGCTGCACTGCGAATTTATGTAGTCCTAGAGATTAGCATCGTTCATTTCCATAGTGCTAACTTGTTCTATGGTCACGTGTGGATAATGTCCATCCTATGGCTTCCTGTGCTGTCCCTTGCTCTCATCCAGTCAACCTAACCATGATAGGTGAGCAAAACTCACTCATTGGTGGTCCCTCGAAATGAGAATGACCCATCAAGATGACGTATGTGTTCTAAGATGGAGGAAGAGTCTTTGGATCTTCAGAGGTTTCGTATAGGAGCTGCTTTTGCAAATCTGGGTTCTTCTTTTCCTTTCGTCGTCTTCTGTCTACCTCATTGGAGAGGCTAGTGTCTCATCAACCGGTGAACACGAGCAATGTATACACCACATAAAACATATTTCAGCCTATGCTATTTTATAACCAACAAATAAAGCTCTGTAATAAAAAAAAAACTTTAAAAATTTGGTTGCTACCAGGAACAAGGTATCCCTTGTAACTGCTATAGGCCCATAAGACCTATAGCAACTGGGTTATGTTAGGGTCACGTAGCAGATTGTGGTTTTCCTAAGCTGGAATCAGTTTGGCACTGGGTAGACCTGGGTTCAGGGCTCAAGAGACACAGTGCCGGACCTGGTTGTCTAGGGCCCTCAGGTAGAGTTGATTCTAGGGGCCCACCAGTTAACCTGTTTCTGGGCCCACCGGTGGAGTTTGTTTTAGGGGCCACCCTACAGCTACTGTAAGTGACTGTAGATGCCTCCTATGCTCTGCCTCTTGCCTTTTGCCCCTTTTTATATGCTTTGTTGCCTCTTCTAAGGATTTATATGCAGTTACAAATCAACTCCAGGTCTGCCATGTCCAAGGGCCGACCGGGGGTTTCCCCTATTCCCATGTGGGCCAGTTTGAGCCTGAAGAGTCACCCCTGAATTTCACCCTCAACCTCTCTAAGGAGATATGGACCTTACTGCTGGAATAGTGGTTGACGGAGCAGTAGCATAGTAAGGAACAAAAGCAAGGGTCATCATGGGAAGATCGGCAACACTACCGACGGAGGAGATGGGAGTGTATTCAAGAACAGAGCCAACAGTCAGAACCAGGAGTAGAACAACAAGCACTGGACGAACACTCCAAGGGGGAGTCACAGAGGCAATTGGGGTAAAGTCAGAATCAGGGTCAATATAGAATCAGAAAAAAAACAGGAACGAGAGCCAGGAAGGGGTATAAGCCTCAATTACCAGGCATTGGCCCTTAGGCTTCCAGGCCTAACTTTATTGGTTGCCGGTTACCTGGCACACAGAGATACTGGCAAGAGAATAGGATGGCCATGGCTAAATCCAGAGAGCCTGCAGCTGAGATCCAGAACAGATGAGAAGTCATCTAGTTGCTTAACAAGTAAACATGGCTGTCAGCTGGAGCTGCAGTCACTCACCAGATGGCAGCACTGGAACCCGGCTTAGTGAGTAACACAAGGCATGTGATGAGACCCCATAGCAGCGCCCACAGCATAAAGCCCATCAATGGGGAGATCACTGCTCCAACTATCCCCATGGTCCTTCACCCTTTACCAATATAAACATTTCCTTTACCACAAACAAAGTTGGACAAAGAATGGGAGATGACCCACAAGTCATGCTGGCCCGTGCTAATAGAAGAGAATCTTGTAGTGATTCTGATGACATACTGCATTATACTCAGGAGCTGCATTATGCACAAGTAATGTAATGTATGTACAGTGACTGCAGCAGCAGAATAGTGAGCGCAGCTCTGGAGTATACAGGATGTAACTCAGGATCAGTACAGGATAAGTAATGTATGTACACAGTGACTGCACCAAGAGAATAGTGAGTGCAGCTCTGGAGGATAATACAGGATGTAACTCAGGAGCAGTACAGGATAAGTAATGTATGTACACAGTGACTGCAAAAGCAGGATAGTGAGTGCAGCTCTGGATATAATACAGGGTGTTAACTCAGGATCAGTACAGGGTAAGTAATGTATGTACAAAAGTGGGCCCGCACCCGCAGAATAGTGAGTGCAGCTCTGGAGGGATAATACAAGATGTAACTCAAGGGTCAGTACAGGATAAGTAATGTATGTTCAGTGTCTGCACCAGCAGAATTTGTGAGGCAGCTCTGGAGTAAATACAGGATGTAATCAGGATCAGTCAGGATAAGTAATGTATGTACATGACTGCACCCGCAGAATAGTGAGTGCTGCTCTGGAGGGATAATACAGGATGTAATCAGGATCAGTGCAGGATAAGTAAAGTATGTACAGTGACTGCACCAGCAGAATAGTGAGCACAGCTCTGGAGGATAATACAGGATGTAATTCAGGGTCAGTCCAGGATAAGTAATGTATGTACACAGTGACGGCACCAGCAGAATAGTGAGAGCAGCTCTGGAGTATAATACAGGATGTAACTCCGGATCAGTACAGGATAAGTAATGTATGTCACAGTGACTGCACCAGCAGATAGTGAGTGCAGCTCTGGAGTATAATACAGGATTGTAACTCAGGGTCAGTTTCAGATAAATAATTATGTACAGTGACTGCACCAGCAGATTAGTTTAGTGCAGCTCTGGAGGATAATACAGGTATGTAACTCAGGATCGTGCAGGATAAGTAATGTATGGGACACAAGGACTGCACCAGCAGTATAATGAGTGCAGCTCTGGAGTATAATACAGGATGTAACTCAGGGTCAGTACAGGATAAGTAATGTATGTACAGTGACTGCACCAGCAGATTAGTGAGTGCAGCTCTGGAGGATAATACAGGATGTCACTCAGGATCAGTCCAGTATAACTAATGTATGTACACAGCGACTGCACCAGCAGAATAGTGAGTGCAGCTCTGGAGGATAATACAGGATCTAACTCAGGATCAGTGCAGGATAAGTTTGTACAGTGACAGCACCAGCAGAATAGTGAGCACAGCTCTGGAGGATAATACAGGATGTAATCAGGATCAGTACAGGATGAGTAATGTATGTACAGTGGACTGCACCGCAGAATAGTGAGTGCAGCTCTGGAGGATAATACAGGATGTAACTCAGGAATTCAGTAACAGGATTAAGTATTGTATGTACACAGTAAATACAACAGACAGAATAGATGAGCGCAGCTCTGGAGTTAAAAACAGGATGTAACTCAGGATCAGTCAGGATAAGTAAATGCATGTACAGTGACTGCACCCGAGAATAGTGAGTGCAGCTCTGGAGGATAATGCAGGATGTAAATCAGGATCAGTTACAGGATAAGTAATGTATGTACAGTGACTGCACCAGCAGAATAGGTGAGCGCAGCTCTGGAGGATAATACAGGATGTAACTCAGGGTCAGTACAGGATAAGTAATTATGTACACAGTGACTACACCAGCAGAATAGGGGCAGCTCTGGAAGTAAATACAGGATGTAACTCAGGATCAGTACGGATAAGTAATATGTACAGTGACTGCACCAGCAGAATAGTGAGTGCAGCTCTGAAGTATAATACAGGATGTAACTCAGGGTCAGTACAGGATAAGTTATATAATGTATGTACACAGTGACTCTGTTTAAGTAATTAACTTTTATTTTCAAATATTGCATTATGTAATTCTTATTTAATAATGGGAGGTCTCTGTGTATCTGTTGTCCAGAGCTGTGAGTGACTACAAAACAGTCTCTTGTACTGAAGGACCAGGCTCCTCCATACATTACTCATGCAGCCCGTTCAAATCTATGGTATGTGATGCTTCATTTCTCCTATGTTGGTGCTATCACAACTGCAACACTCGCTGCCTGGTTCCTCTCCAAATTACAGCTGACGGTTGGTGTCCCAACTGCAGGGGGCCCTGTGATCTGCTTATTATTGGGGGGCACTAACAAAAGTGGACTGTCCTAGTGGACTTAGTTGTCTGAGTGGCACAATACTGCTTTGCATTGCCTGACAATGGTTTGCTTATTTCCAGAACACTGTGTAAAATCTTTTAGATTCTTCCTTTTATGCACTTTCATATCATAGAAATTAGATTGTATATTCTTTTAACTCCATTAATAACCTAGCTAATGATTTTCCAGATTTAATCCTTTAAATAATCCAATCTTCTCCAGTCTTTTCAGGTTTGGCATCCAGAAACACACATGCCCAGATTATCTATGCAGCATTTATCCAATATTCTCAGTAGTTCTGACTGCAGAAGACGGGAAGACCTGCTACATGGATCTGTGTACAGCAATCCAGCAAGAGATGCGACTAATGCAGCTAAATCCTGAATGATAGAAATAATCACCTTCTAAAATAAAAAAGAATTTCCCTGAGTGTAGGAGGAAGCTTACATATAAGGACGATATAGGAATATGGTCGGGAATACACCATCAACACTCACTACATGTATATGACTGCTAGAGAGATTGTACGAACTGCCGGTGATCTTCTGTTAGTGCTTTTTATTTTACAGATAAATGTGAGATAAATATGAGATAGATAGATAGATAGATAGATAGATAGATAGGAGATAGATAGATTATTATTATTATTATTATTATTTATTTTAAAGCGCCATTGATTCCGGGGCGCTGTACATTCGAGGGGTTTACATACATGACAAAAGTCAAACGAGTACAGTGATAAGAGGTTTAAATGAAAATTTGGGCACGACAGAGGGAGAGAGGACCCTCCGCGGGGCTTACAATCTACAAGGAGGGGGGAAGAGACAGGAGGTGAGGGGCAGACATGTCTGTGGAGGAAGTAGTGACAAGTTTAGTGAAGGTTTTAGGCAAGACTGAAGAAAGGGTTTTTCAGGTTGCTTTTGAAGCGGGTTTGAAAGTGGAGGAGAGTCTGATGTGTTGGGGCAGTGAGTTCCAAGTTTTGGGTGAAGCACGGGAAAAGTCTTGGAGAGGGTTGTGTGAGAGCTGATAAGGGGGGAGAGCAGAGGGGGAAGGTCCTGTGAGGAGCGGAGAGTGCGTGGGGGGAGTTTATTTGGAAAGTGGGCAGAGATGTATGGAGGGGAGAGGTCATGGAGAGCCTTGTAGGTCAGGGTTAGTAGCTTGAAAATGAATTCGTGGGCAATGGGATGCCAGTGAAGGGATTGGCAGAGGAGGGGAGGGCAGAGGAGGAGAGAGGTGGATAAGAGGGCGCAGAGTTAAGGATGGATTGGAGGGGAGCGAGGGTTGCTAGCTGGGAGGCCACTAAGAAGGATTGTTGCAGTAGTCTAGGCGGGAGATGACAAGGGCATGGACCAGCATTTTTGTAGTGTCATAGTTGAGGAATGAGCGGGCCCCGGAGGAGATGTTTTTCAGGTGGAGGCGGCAGGCAGAGGCGAGGGTTTGGATGTGGGTTTGAAAGATAGAGCGGAGTCTAGGATTACTCCAAGCAGCGGACTTGTGGGACTGGTGAAAGTGTAGACCCGTTGACTGTAATGGAGAATCAGGGGCAGGGGTAGAGTTGGATGGTGGAAAGATGATGAGTTCTGTTTTCTCCACATTTAGTTTTAGGAGACGTGATGAGAAGAAGGAGGAAAATGGAGGGCAGACAGTCAGGGTCTGGGAGAGTAGAGAAGTGACATCTGGGCCAGAGATGTAGAGTTGGGTATCATCAGCATACAGGTTGGTACTGAAAGCCGTGTGAGGTATGAGCTGACCGAGGCCAAGGGGTTTAGATAGAGAAGAGTAGTGGGGCCCAGGACTGACCCCTTTGTGGGACACCAACAGAGAGTGCCGGGGGGAGGAGGTGGAGCAAGAATGAGAGACGCTGAAAAATACGGGTCAGTGAGGTACGAGGAGATCCAGGAAAGAGCCAAGTCTGTGATGCCGAGGAGGAGAGGATGTGTAGCAGGAGGGAATGGTCGACAGTTTTCAAAGGCAGAGGACGGTTAGGAGGAGAAGCACAGAGTAATGGAGAAGGCGAGGGACAGGGGCCAAGAGGAAGAGCACAGAGTAATAGAGAAGATAGAGGACAGGTCCAGGAAGAGCACAGAGTAATAGAGAAGATAGAGGACAGGTCCAGGAAGAGCACAGAGTAATAGAGAAGATAGAGGACAGGTCCAGGAAGAGCACAGAGTAATAGAGAAGATAGAGGACAGGTTTCCCAAAAGGAGGAGCACAGTGGGGTGGAGAAAGGGAGGGACAGGTCCAAGAGGAGGAGCAAAAGATAATGGAGAAGGCAGAGGACAGGTCCAAGAGGAGGAGCACAGAGTAGTGGCGTGGGCTTTAGGCTGTTACTAGGTCATTAGTACTTTTGGTTTTGGGCGGTTTCGGTAGAGTGGTGGGGTCGAAAACCATATTGTAGTGGGTCAAGAAGAGAGTTGGAGGAGAGATGGGAGATAGATAGATAGATAGATAGATAGATATATAGATAGATAGATAGGAGATATATAGATATGAGATAGATAGATAGATAGATAGATAGATAGATAGGAGATAGATAGATAGGAGATAGATAGATAGGAGGAGATAATAGATTGATAGGGAGATAGATGATATATAGTTATGAGATAGATAGTTTTGAGGTAGATAGATATGAGATAGATAGATGATAGATAAATATGAGTTTGATGATAGATAGATGATTAGATAGTAGGAGATAGATAGATAGATAGATAGATAGATAGATAGATAGATAGATAGATAGATAGGAGGGTAGATTTGATAGATTAGTAGAATAGATATGAGATAGATAGATATGAGATATATAGATATGAGATAGATAGATAGATATGAGATAGATATGGGATATAGATATGAGATAGATAGATATGAGATAGATAGATATGGGATAGATAGATAGATATGAGATAGATAGATATGGGATAGATAGATATGAGATAGACAGATAGGAGATAGATAGGAGATAGATAGATATGAGATCGATAGAGAGATATGAGAGAGATAGATAGATATGAGATAGACTGATAGATAGATAGATATGAGATAGATAGGAGATAGATAGATAGATAGATAGGGGATAGATAGATATGAGATAGATAGATATGAGATAGATAGATATGAGCATCCCTTTTACATAGTGTGTACATGGACACTGGTCACTTTTATCCACACTGATGATAAATTTACTGAGCGACCATCCGTGCCTGTTCATGTGAAGAGAGAGACACTTTTTAACCCCAATCCCGATAACATTGTAAATCCCGCTGAGATTCCTGATTGCGCTTCTCATTCATTTTTGCATTTCTCCAGCCGTCAGCCTTTTGCTTCACATCGAGCACAATCCAATACGTAACCTATAGAAATAAACTGTGAATTGTAAAATAGAAAGCTACCTTCCATTCCCGGCTCAGAGCTGGTATATAAACCCTCCATACGCACGCATGGGATATTTTGAATAAAAAATAAACAAAAACTTAAACATATAATAAATATTGATCTTTCCGCTTGATATTTATTTTTATCGTCGATGCAATTTGTTCTTGTTGTGAATTTGGTGTTTTTCCAGGAAATAATATAATTAGACTGCGAAACTCATTATAGACAAGGGCTTATGTGTATGATAACAATCTACACAATACTGCGGACGATGTTGGCACCAGGTGAGCAACAGGAATCAATACATAAATACAAGTATTAGTTAAACTATAAATGAAGAGCTGACATCTGTCATATATATAGCATAATGTTATATATTTCTCTATATTACAGTGCTTTCCAGTTCTGATATTTTTCATGTGAGCTATACATTTAGAGGGGATGTTCCCTCTTAGGGGCCGTTCACACGGCATAGGACAAATACCGGCCGGTATTTGTCCTGTTTTGCAGCCGTCCTCACGGCAGAGGAGTTACCCTTCGCACGATTAAAAAAACAACACATAAAAAGCTAACGCGTTTCGCGCTACACAAAGCGCTTCATCGCCACTGATGAAGCACTTTGTGTAGCGCAAAACGCGTTAGGAAAGATTTATCCGCTGAAGGAACCAGGATTCAAGGCAGCCGTGTTAAGGGCCACGGACACAAGAGCCCTGTATACGCTTATGAATGTTGTGCTTCTAAATTAGGTGCACAACTTCACCAGGTGAGCACCAGTACTCTATTTTTATATCTGGTTAACTTAATTTACCACACTATTTGTGCGCCCCCTTGTTTTTTTCTTTTTTCTCTCATATCTAGATATAAGTATGAATAGAGTTATCAAACAACAACAATTTCTAGCACAGTAAAGGTTGCAATCTACATCTCTGGTAGCCTAGGACAGGAAAGGGGTTAATGTCTTTATGCCTTTTGGCCTATGGCAGTAAATGTGTTAGTATCAGTAATGAAAGGGTTAATATAATTTTCCTAATAGTCTAGAAAAGTGAAAGGGTCAATGTCAGAATCCTAAGGCAGGGAAGGGGTCAATGTCAGAATCCTAAGGCAGTGAAAGAGTTAATGTCAATATTCCTGGTGGTCTAGAGCAGTGAAGGGGTTAATGTCAGAATCCTAAGGCAAGGAAGGGGTCAATGCCAGAATCCTAAGGCAGTGAAAGGGTCAATGTCAATATTCCTGGTGGTCTAGAGCAGTGAAAGGGTCAATGTCAATATTCCTGGTGGTCTAGAGCAGTGAAGGGGTTAATGTCAGAATCCTAAGGCAGGGAAGGGGTTAATGTCAGAATCTCTGGTGGTCTAAGACAGTGTAATGTATATCTGGTGCAGGGCTAGACAAATAGTTAACTGTAAGATTTAAGGTGGGTGGCAGTGGAAGGGCTAATACTGGATACCTGGGGGCAAGTGGGTTACTCAACTCTCCAGGCTACAGTGTCAGGGGTGTAGCTATAGGGGGTGCAGCGGTAGCAGCCGCTACCGGGCCCTGCAGTCTGAGGAGGCTCAAAAGCCCTTTTGCAACATAAGAAGACACTAGCATTGTAAATAGCACATGGTAATTGGGAAGCCCCATTTCACTTTTTGCACTAGGGCCCAAGAGCTTAAAGTTACACCTCTGTACAGTGTTGTCCTGGCTGTAACAGGAGGCTTAACAATAATGGTTAAAGGCGTTGTCCAATAAAACATTGGGGGCTGGGAGGTCCCAAAAAAGAACTAATAGACCTCCTTTTTTGGTTGTTACTGGAAACCCCTTTAAGCTTCCTGTGGTTTCACTGCATCAACTACAAAGATTAGAGCAAGGAGCGCACTGTACAGCTGTGACAGCCACACAGAACTCTGCCCGATCAGTACAGTGGGAGCTCAGGCAGTCTGTACATGACCACACTATCCTTAAAGGGGTTGTCTCACCTCAGTTCTGTTTTCTTGGTTTCACTTTGAATTCAGGGGCGTGTTTACTGGCTTCTACTAGACTGCAGTAGAAGCCAGGTCTGTAGCTATAGCATCCAGTGCTGGCAGCCTATCAGGAGAGATCAAACAGGTCTGTAGCTATAGCGACCAGTGCTGGCAGCCTATCAGGAGAGATTGAACAGGTCTGTAGCTATAGCGACCTGAGGAGCTGATGCAGCCCATACAAGAGGGGATATCTAGGAATAGTTAGGACACTGCTAATGGACACATATTGCAAAGTGACTTGTTTTTGCAAGATCTTTAACATAAAAAGCAGCAATCGCTGCAGTGAGACAACCCCTTTAAGTGGAGGTAACTTCTAAGAGGGGGTTCAGTTTACATTAGGTATCTTTGTTTAGCATATCTGCTGCATACCAATAGGGCTGCATTAACCTGACAGAGCCCAATAATGTGTCCTTTTGCCCTCGGATATACTGATACCCCTATATACCACAAAAAAAAATAAAGTATGGAATAGTAGTTGGCTCTCTTACTTATAACAGTATAGAGTAAGAAAATGTACACTGCATGGATTGGTTGTTTTTTTATACAGTGGAACCTACGTAGAGGGAACAGTGAACAAAGGCTTAGCTTAAAGGGGTTGTCTCACTACATTGATTCATTTTACCTCAGTCCTGTTTTCTTGGTTTCATTTTGAATTCAGGGGCGTGTTTACTGGCTTCCACTAGGCCGCAGTAGAAGCCAGGTCTGTAGCTATAGCAACCAGCGCTGGCAGCCTATCAGGAGAGATCAAACAGGTCTGTAGCTATAGCAACCCGCGCTGGCAGCCTATCGGGAGAGAGTAAACAGGTCTGTAGCTATAGAACCCAGCACTGGCAGCCTATCAGCATAGATCCAACCGGTCTGTAGCTATAGCAACCAGTGCTGGCGGCCTATCAGGAGCGATCAAACAGGTCTGTAGCTTTAGCAACCTGAGGAGCTGATGCAGCCCATACAAGAGAGGCGATATCTAGGAATAGGTAGGACACTGTTAATGGACACATATTGCAAAGTGACTTGTTTTTGCAAGATCTTTAACTTAAAAAGCAGCAATCCTTGTAGTGAGACAACCCTTTTAAAGATTCTGTGTCCCAGTGTAAAATCTGCAACATGCCATTTACTATACCAGTCTTTTGGACCTCCTCAAACACAATAACTTGGCAACCTCTCCATTCTTACTAAATTTGACATCACCAAAGCTGTGGCATTTCCATGGAAATGCCCCAAAATGCCGCAAACACTCCAAAGCACCAAATTCAGGAGGGAGGGGTTGCATAGACTGGGCCCCTTTTGTGGTCTGGCTCTTAGAAATGGACCGTTGGTTTGTATGCCAGTATTACTGAGTAGCTCAGACAGAGGACGGCTTTATCCATTTACTATAGAGCATCAAAAAGATCCTTTTTTTCTGCTGATATTATTAACCGGCCTTTTCGGGGTGCACTGAGCGTCATGATAACCAGCCCTAATAGCAGGACTTGCATGTATCAGGGACTGATATCAGCCATTGCCATGTCTAGAAAACACCACAGAATATGTGGGTGCTGTATACTAGATTTTCTCCAAATTTAAGCCTAACCTGAGGCACAGCATTTGCTATGCATGACTGTTGCATTTAGCATCAGTGTGCTCCATTCTGCATCACTTTGGTGTTCTGGGCATTACTTGGTTGCATTTACAGTTCTGGGGCACACGTAGCCATCCCAAGGACTTTTCTTTAGTGCATTGAGCATTACTGTACCGCATTCTGTATCACTTTGGTGAGGGTCTTGGCATTACTAGGTTGCAGTGACTATTTCTATGGCAAACTAAGTATATTGGTGCACACACAGAGGCGTAACTTCAACCTCTTGCGCCCTAGTGCAAAAAGTGAAATGGGGCCCCCCAGTTACCATGCGCCATTTACAATATTGGTGCCTTCTTATGTGGCAGAAGGGCTTTTGGGCCCCCTCAGGCTGTAGGGCCCGATAGCGACTGCTACCGCTGCTCCCCCTGTAGCTATGCTCGTGGGCACACAGCATTTTCAGGGCACACTATATGATTCCAAGGACATCCTAGAGCTTTCCTCTATTGCATTGAGCATTACCCTGCTGCATTCTGCATCTCTATGTGATGGTTTAGCCATTAATAGGTTGTGTTGAAGATTTCTGGGGCACACTTGACATTTTTGGGGTGCACTAAGCTATTCCAATGACTTCCTAGAGCTTTTTTTCCATTGCATTGAGCATAAATATGCTGCATTCTGTATCACTTTAGTGATGCTCTGGGCATTAGCAGGTTGTGGTGACCATTTCTAAGACTACATAAAGGTATACTCCAAGTAAACCTAGGACACTTTTTATCCAAAGGCGGTTTCTCTTTTAATAGTAACAAACGTTAAAACGACATGAGATGCAAAGTAGCAAAACATAAATTACTTATAGATAGACTTATTTAGATAACACTGGCGGTTTATATTTCTCCTATCCAGGAGTAATAGGAAAACATTCAGGTTTCAGCCTAAAGTGCTTTCTCTTGCAGTTCTCACTGCTATGTCCGGCAATCTGCACAGGTTATCCGGCCAAACTGATCACGCTGGTAAGAGTCACGTAATGGTAAATATAACCAGATGACAAGAAAGCAAATAGAGTAACACTTGCGGTTCCTTTAGATTCTCCAACTGTGGAGTAGTCCAATGATTTTCATATGATGTTCGAATCTTCAGGTTTCAGGCCTGAAGTGTAAAGTTTCTCAGCGGTAGGTCCGGTTCTCTGGACAGCTTATCCGACGTTGTAGACAGTGCTGCGATATCGGCTGGTCTGGTTCTTATGAGGAAAGTGCCCATTTATATACTCCATAACACGCGGTATATATATAAATAAATAATACAAAAATAGAGGTCATCTTTAAATAATTTATGACCATTTCTAAGACACATGAAGCATTTTTGGGATGCGGTAGCCATTCCAAGGTCTTCCTAGAGCTTTTATCTAGTGCATTGAGCATAACTATGCTGCATTCTATATCACTTGAGTGATGGTCAGGGCCTTAGCAGGTTGTGGTGACCATTTCTAAGGCACATGAAGCATTTTTGGGTGCACTAAGCCATTCCAAGGTCTTCCTAGAGTTTTATCTATTGCATTGAGCATAACTATGCTGCATTCTGTATCACTTTATTGATGGGCTGGGCCTTAGCAGGTTGTGGTGACCATTTCTGGGGCACATGTAGCATTTTTGGGCTGGACTAAGCCATTCCAAGGACTTCCTAGAGCTTTTACCTATTGCATTGAGCATAATTATGCTGCATTCTGTATCACTTTAGTGATGGTCAGGGCATTAGCAAGTTGCGGTGACCATTTCTAAGGCACATGTAGCATTTGTGGGTGCACTAAGCCATTCCAAGGACTTCCTAGAGCTTTTATCTATTGCATTGAGCATAACTCTGCCGCATTCTGTATCACTTTAGTGATGGTCCGGGCATTAGCAAGTTGCGGTGACCATTTCTAGGGCACATGTAACATTTTTGGGCTGGACTTAGTCATTCCAAGGTCTTCCTAGAGCTTTTACCTATTGCATTGAGCATAAAATATGCTGATTTTTTGTATACTTTAGTGATGGTCCGGGCATTAGCAAGTTGCGGTGACCATTTCTAGGGCACATGTAACATTTTTGGGTGCACTAAGCCATTCCAATGACTTCCTAGAGCTTTTATCTATTGCAATGAGCATAACTATGCCGCATTCTGTATCACTTTAGTGATGGTCTGGTCTTTAGAAGGTTGCGGTGATCATTTCTGGGGCACATGAAGCATTTTTGGGCTGGACTTAGTCATTCCAAGGTCTTCCTAGAGCTTTTTTTCTATTGCATTGAGTATTTTTTTGGTTCTATAATCATTTCTGGGGCGCCTTAAACCTTTGTGGGATAAACAGAGGATTTGCATCCTTGAGGCTCCTAAATTCTACATTTTTTAATGCATGCAAAACTTGCCGAGCCTTTTCAGAGCTTTTTCATTGTGCACCAAACCTTTCCCTCTGAATGTTGCTTGATGCTATATATCGGCATTGTTGTAAGAATAGATAATATTCTCTATTAATTTTTGCTTGCAATCCAACTGTTCATTTGATAGAAAGCCCCCTAGCAGGTAAGCGGCGAAAACAAGGCAGTATGACACAGCCCTTGTCAGTAGCCAAGCCCCCCATAGCTTTCCAGCCCCCTCTATCCGCGAACCAATAACTGCACCAGTATCTAGCTCATCCCAGCTCCCTGTGAAGTCATAGCACAGCCCCATGTCTGCCCTGATTAGGAGATCTCCATGGACACAGTGTAAATGGGACTTACTGACAGAGTTCACTGTAGCAGAGGGACATCCGCACTCACTGGAGGCTCTAGAGGAGGGAAGGGGCTGGGTCTAACCGAGAGGCAAAATCTGTGTCACTTTTCAAACTTCTTTCAAGCTATTCATTAGCCTGGTGTGCAAGCTGCCGCAGCATTGTCTCCTATGGGCGACAGTCAGCACTTCTATATAAGTGACTGAGGCTCATCTATCCGTACACGTAGAAGGAAGCAGATTGCACGTAAGTAGTTGCTCTCCTTTGCCACATTTACCTTCCAATTTCAATGCAAGCTCAAAAAGGAAATTTTGCAATTTTGTCGTGCAAAAATTTTACCAAAATTTTTTTAAAAAAAAAATATATATAAATTTTATTGCTAATTGTAAATTACTGCAGAATATATTAGGAAAAAAAAAATATATATATAGGCTGATATAAGGAGAGCACGTCGCAATTAGACGTTGATATTCGTGTAGAAAGTTAATGTTGCGCTGTTAGGGTCAGTATTGTGTTTTTAAAGTTGTTTTTTTGCATTTTTGCTTTTCGATAGATGTTTTTTGTAAGTGTTTTTTTTATTTTTTGTAATTTTATTTCTGTGTGTGTTTTAGGTGATAAGAAGCCAACTATTCAGTCCCATACACAGATTGTTGTAGGCACACATGGACATTAGTGCTCTGAGTGCATGACTAATCTCTCCCTCCCTGGAAGGAGGATCTGAAAGCACACTCAGTCTTCCTGTTTTCTTGGAGGGATATCTGGACTCTGGACACAGTGTGGGGCAGCCCACATTTGGTTCAAAGAGGATATATACATACATATATATATCTTCCTAAAACAACAACACGGCAGCCTCTCCACAGCCCTTCCTTCTTCTATTTGCCATTGGACTGGGGGTAGATCTTTGCAAGGACTTGTCTCCTCGTTCGCTCTACCAGCCTGTGTTGGTGCTACTGATTGTGGAGCTGTGGATCTCAGCTTTTGATACAGTATTATGGCCATGGTGGTTAATCCCTGGCAGGAAGATATCCCAGGGGGTGGCAGCCTCTCAGGTGAGCAATCCACCGGGGATGTGCAATCAAGACCCTGGGGGCACACCTCAAACACCAAGCACACCTAAAGGAGTTGTCCCAGGTCAGGACCAGTCATCTACAGGGACAAAGGAGTTCTCCCAATAGTGGACTGTATGGTGTGTGGGGACAAATCGAGTGGCAAGCACTATGGTCAGTTCACCTGCGAAGGGTGCAAGAGCTTCTTCAAGAGATCAGTGAGAAGGAACCTCACCTACACTTGTAGGGGCAACAGAGACTGTCCCATAGACCAGCATCATAGGAACCAGTGCCAATACTGTCGCTTAAAGAAGTGCCTGAAAGTTGGCATGAGGAGAGAAGGTGAGTCCTGGCACGAGCTGGGTGGGGCTGTGCGGGTCAGGGGCATGTACTTATGTTCTGGAGAACCTTGTGGTGGGCTCCAAGGTTTCAGTTTTTCAATCTCTGGTTTGCGGCGTTGGCGCATTCGTTCGCTACCTCAAATGTTTTTGGGCAAATTAATATGGTCTTTTGGGCATTTAGTTAAGTTGATGTTACTCGAACGCTTTGTCAGGACTCAACGGAAAACCAAATGCTCAAATAAAGTATTAATACATAAAAAATATGTAAACTCTGAATACATAAAAAAAGAAATATAAAATATAAATACATACAAAATATGTAGAAAATAATATACATAATAATATGTAGAATAATAATAATACACGTTTTTCATTATCCGCCACCAACACTTTATCTCAATAATTTCAAGCAGATAAAAAAATACACTACTTTTAATACAATCTAATGTATAAGAATAAGGACAAGACTAACCACAGGGCCCAGAAATCGGTGCCTAAACAGATTTATTGAAGTTCATTTTACATGATAGAAGTCACCAGGTTGGTTTATATCAATGGGCGGAAGGAAATCAGTTTTTGGCAAATATAGATTTAATAATCAAAATAGTAGTCAAAACAATAGAATGAAGACTAATAATAGACACAATAATAAAAATATAAGAAGAGATCTTATGCTGGGCTTTATAAATAATGATATATAAATATTAGATAGATAGATAGATAGATAGATAGATAGATAGATATGAGATAGATAGATAGATAGATAGATAGACATAGGAGATAGGATATGGTGATTGAGGATAGATAGATATAGATAGATTAGTATGAGAAAGATAGATAGATAGATACGATTAGATGATAGATATTGAGAGAGATAGATAGATAGATAGCTAGAGATTGAATAGTAGATAGATAGGAGATTGATTGATTATGGAATAGATATGAGATAGATAGATATAGATAGATATGATAGATAGATAGATAGACTTGGATAGATATGAGATAGATAGATAGATATGGGATAGATGATACGATAGATAGATAGATATAGAGATTAGATAGATATGAGATAGTTGATCGATAGAGGATAGATATGAGATAGCATAGATAGTTAGATAGGATAGATATGAGAGATAGATAGACTATGTGTTTAGATTGATATGGTGATAGATAGATGGATATGAGATAGATTGATAAGATAGATTAGAACTAGATATGGGAGGGATAGGATGATAAGATATTTGGATAGTGTAGATAGCATTAATGGGATTAGATGATAGATAGATAGATAGATAGATAGATTGGGAATATATATGGGATAGATAGATATGGATAGTATAGATAGATAATTAGATAACATCGATTATATTTCTAAGGAGGCTAATGAACTCAGGGAGACACACAAATAAAAATTTTATTTAAAAAATTGCTGAAAAAAAAGGTTTTAAACTAAGTCACTGGGCTCTAGGCTGGTAATAAAACCTGCTCTGTTATGAATGTGGACTGTCAGGATTTAAAGTGGTAGTTTATGTTAAAAAAAAAAATCCCATAAGAGGAATAACCTGGTCTAGCAGCATTCCTATGTAGCTTATCAGTAGTGATACATGTACAGCAGAAGATTAGCTAGCAACATCACACACTTTCCACTTCAATGTGCTGGTGTTGCACTCAAGTGGCCTTAATTAGCATACATTTATATTTTTAGTGTCGTCTATAAATCTGCGCCATAACCAGAAGAAATGAATTGTGATTGTTATGTCATGGAAAGCGTGTATCTGACCCATGGGAAATCTCCACTATCCCTGTCCATTTACTTCCTCTCAGTACATCTCAGCAAGGATATTTATCTCACAGTTGCTCTTAAGTGAATTTAATCATAGAAGTATAAAGTTGTCATATCTATGGCGAAAACATAGAGGTTTGTGGGTTTTAGGTGTGTGGTGTGTTTGTTTAGTAGAATTTTATGTCACAGAGGGTGTTTTAGCTAGTAATTAGGTGTCTACATAGATAACAGATACAGAAGAAATAATATGACGCCAACCATATATATCATATATATATATATTTTGATAGTATCTTACAATTAATAGATTATAATATTAAGTATTTAGTTCACAAATACATAAATATTGACACGTAAGACATATGATTTGATAAATATGAGTGTTAGATAGATATGGGATAGATAGATTGAGAGAGATTGTATTTGAAGATAGAATTGATATGAGAGTCGATATGGGTAGATAGATAGATATGAAGATAGACTAGATATCAGATAGATAGATAGGAGATAGATAGATATAAGCATAGATAGATAGATAGATAGATAGATAGATAGATAGATAATAGATAGATGGATGGATAGATAGATAAATAGATAGATATGACATAGATAAATAGATAGATGTAGATATGAGATAGTTAGATTCAGATAGAGCAGATTGGAGGATAGATAGATAGGAGATAGATAGATAGATATTGAGATAGATAGAAAAGATAGAAGGAGATAGGTTAGATATGAGATAGGATTGAAATAGAATAGATATGAGATAGATAGATAGATAGATAGATAGATAGATAGGAGATAGATAGATAGGAGAGGAGATAGATAGATATGAGATAGATAGATGATAGAAAGTTAGATAGATCAGATAGATAGGAGAGAGTTTGATAGGAGAGAGATAGTTAGATATGAGTGATAGATATGAGATAGATAGAGATGGTAGATAGATAGATGTAGGAGTTAGATAGATTTAAGATAGATATGAGATGAAAAGATAGATATGAATGAGTAAATAGAATAGATTGATAGAGATAGATAGGGAAATAAATAGATAGATAGTTAGATATAGATAGTTATGAATAGATATGAGATAGATATGAAGAGATGGTAGATATTAAGAAAGATAGATATGAGATAGATATTGTGTGTGTGTGTGTGTGTGTGTGTGCTATGAGATAGATAGATATGAGATAGATAGTAGATAGATAGATAGATATGAGACTGATAGATAAGATAGATAGATATGAGATATATAGATAGATAGATATTATATATATAGATATTTATGATATATATATATAGATATGTGTTAGATAGATAGATAGATAGATAGATATGAGATAGATAGATAGGAAGATAATATACAATTAGATACATAGACAGTTGTAATAAAATTATATGGATATAGAAGAGATATTGATCATCAACAAATAGGAAATAGATAATTTGATTTATATTGAATTACAAAAATAGACGATACAAAGATAGATAAATACAAAGATAAATAGACACATATACAGACAGAAAGTTATGATAAACACATTATATCAATATATAAAATCAAAGAAATTGATCCTAAACCAAACAGATAGATTAGATAGAGAGACACATCATGATAAATACATTATATAGATATATGAGTAGAGAAATTAATAATTAACAAATCGGAAATAGATATGAGATAGATAGATATGAGATAGATAGATAGATAGATAGATAGATAGATATAAGATAGATAGATAGATAGATAGATAGATAGATATAAGATAGATAGGAGATAGATAGATAGATAGATGTACGGAATTGTTATATGAGATAGATTAGGAGATTGATAGATGATAGATAGATATGGGATAGATAGATTGGATATGATAGTAGGTAGATATGAGATAGTATAGATATGAAATAGAGGGACATTGATAGATAGTTAGATAGATGATAGATAGATCGCTGATAGATATAGATGTAGGCGATAGACAGGATATATACATATAGATAGAAAGAGAGATAGACACATATTTAAGATCGAGCCATTATATAGACACATAAGAGGGGGGGGGGGGGGGCGGGGTGAAGATGTGATAAAAGAGATGGCCAAAATTAGGAAAAGAAGAGAAGAAAAAAGAAGGAACTAAAAGGAAGATGTGAAGTCTAAAAGTTCTTATTTGCAAGTCAATGTGAAGCATGCATCCAGATAAGGATACCCTCACTTGTTCTACAAATAGTCCAGAGTATATTTATCTGTATTCAGAGTGACAGCTGTTGCAGCTACTGAATTTCCATCAACATGAAGCAAAGCAGTATTGTGCTTCAGGAGGTGCTGGAACCTATGAATAAGTCATGTCCAGCATTCTAATGTAGACATGGCGTTCCCATGTGGTATTCGTGTCATGAGAAAGTCTGTCATTGTTAGCAGATCTCATATCTAGGAATCCCTCTCTGTGCCCCAGGTCCTCATTGGATCTTAGAAGATCTTCTCATATTCTTGCATTAATAATTTGCTACATTAAAACAATTCAGACTTCATCTTCCTTCTCCTGTGGGATGGATGCATATTTAAATTCTGTTACATAGTGATATTATTTCGACATATGCATTATGCAATACCAGATGTATATTTTGTAAAATATGTTCTGTAATATTTAATATTTTTGCAAAATCTTAAAACGTTTATTGGAAACATAGCCTAAGAGACTACCATTTTTGATTTTAATAATAATAGTATATTAATTAATAAAATAATAAATTGTTTTTTTATTTTATGGGTACTGTTCCAATGTAATGTATGGCCCTTTTTTATTATTATTTGTCATTTTTATTTTTTATTTTTTTGTTATAATGTTTTCACTGTTGGCTCCAGTTATATCGCTAACCTTTTAAAAATGTTAATGTCACTTTAGGTCACAACTTTTGACACCAAATGTTAAAAAAAAGCAAATTAAGTTTTTTTAATATATCAGCTTACTTCAGGGTCCGACAGTTTTATAATATGCAATGTGATTTTTTTAAATCATCCTTAATGGTTTTATATGGAATTTA
The DNA here is from genome assembly GCA_025379985.1 of Phyllomedusa bahiana. Taxonomy (NCBI): domain Eukaryota; kingdom Metazoa; phylum Chordata; class Amphibia; order Anura; family Hylidae; genus Phyllomedusa; species Phyllomedusa bahiana. The sequence continues at coordinate 61,774 of JAODAL010001484.1, read as the reverse complement.
AAGAAGCAGGGTCGAGTTTTTTGTCTATTTACGGCTTAAAAAACAAAAACGACACAGTTTTCGATTCTGCTGACATTTATTTTAACCACCGGAGTGAACCTGTATATATTTTTAATAACTAAGATTGCCTCTCAACATATCAGGAGTATAGCTGTTATTATACGTTATTATGCTTTTCATTTAAAATCTTAATAAAAATTTAAAAAAAAAAAAAGTAAAAATCCACAGAAATACAAAGTCCTGCTGCATTGCTTTATGGTTATTTTTAACTAAAAACAAGCAATAGCCACAAGATCCATCTCGAAAGAACACATATTATGTACATTGTTGGAAAAAATCAAAAACAAAAAAATAAAGAAAAAAATTAAAAAAAAATAAAGGAAAAAAGAAAAAAGTAAAGAAAAAAAAAACCTCCGAAATTTGGCTTTTTTGAAAGATCGCCCATTACTGCTGCCAAGACACTATCTTAAAATCTGTTCAAACTAACAGCCATTCAAAGGCAGAGACAAAAGTGGGAGTGAGTTACTACTGAGAACTCTCTCCTGTGATCCAACACAACCCATTGATGATGTGTTTACAAAATTGAGATTAAGCATCTGGTGGGCCTCTACAAACATCCACTAAAATTTCAAGTAATTGATGTATCTTGTGTCACGCTGCGTCTTTAGGATACAATCCCGAAACCTTTTTTTGAATTTAAAATCTAATTTTTGGGGTATTTTTAATTACATTTTTTTGGTTTGTTTTTAATCAATTCTACTGTTTTCAGAAATAAATTCAAAAATAAATTAGTTAAAAAGTTCAAAAAGTTTACCTTTTTTTTAAACTTTTTTTTCAGCTATTCAAAGTTAAAAACATAAAACACTTTTTATTTACAAAAAAAAAAAAGAAAAATAAATCCACCATTTCCTTAGCAAATAATTTTAGGTATTTGTAAAGCTTAGGTAAAAAAAAGTAGTAGGAATTTTTTTTTAGACGCTTTAGCGATTGTTGTCATTTGATCCTGACTCAAAAAACACCTCCAATCCACAAAGGGTTAATGAGCCGTGTCATCTGATCCTTACTCTAAACACCTTGCTCAATGTTAGAAAGGTCAGCCCTTCACAGGACACTGGCATGTTGAGAAAGTATGTTGATTGACGTGCTTTAAAAAAAAAAATACAACAAAAACAAATCAGGTTATACATTTTCTTTTTTTTTTTTTTTTTTGTAGACAGTTCTGTAACTTTTTTTTAAAGTTATTTTCAGGCTGAAAGCCCGGGGTAAATTTCATTTTCTTTCCTTCACAAGGGTAAATTTAAAATAGCAACCTTCCCAGAGGTGATAAACTCTATTAGCTGAAAGTCTTGATTTTCTGGAGACCAGCAAGGGTTTAATTTGGGAAAAAAACATTGTTTAAAATTGGTGAAAGATCAGCCCAACTTTAAAAAATTTCTGTGGGATGACAAATAGATATAAATGACTCAAAATGAGCTGTCAGGGAAACCCGCAAAACCATGTGGGAATTTTCTAAAAAAAATGAAGACGGGAAATTCTAGAAATTAAATTTACTACAAACTTAAAAAAAAAAAAAAAAGTAAAAGGGGAAAAATTTTTAAATATTTTTTGGAATTTTTTTGTAAAAAAAATTTGAATTACTATTTTGAATGATGTAGAATTCAATGTAGAAAATTAAAGGTGATATCAAAATGACAATAACAAAACTGGACATAAACTAAAAGTAGGTAGAAACGTTAAAGAGTATGAACGGACGTATCAGGGAGGTAATATTTTGGATTATGTAGAATTAAATGTAAAAAATTAAGGGCCCCCACTTTATAAACCCCTGTTTGGCCAAAACTCACTTTTTTGGCCATGGGTTACTAGGGGGCCAAAAGAGGGATTTTTAGACCTAAACTTTTTCCCTACTTTTGGCCCCAAATGTAAAACCCAAAATTCCAAAAAACAAAACGAACATAAACTAAAAGTTTTTAAAAAACCGTTAAAGAGTAAAACACGTATCTGGGGTTAAAAATTTTGAATTATGTAAATTAAAATAAAAAAATTAAAATGTAATAAAAAAAATTTATAAAAAAAATTAACTTTAAACAAAAAGGGGGGTAAAAACTTTAAAAGAGTATGAATGGACGTATCGGGGACGTAATATAACATGTTCTATTTCTATTTTGACCAGGGTAGATTCTTCCTGGAGTGTTCCTGTTCCACATGGATTACCTATGCCCCAGTTTTTTATTAAAATAAAAAATTCTCCAAAAAAGAAGCTAAAATAACTTTATTTTGAAGATATAATTTTTAAAATTTTAAAAACTCCCTTTTTAAAAGCCCCCCAGAAACCTCTAAAAAATAATGATTAGTAAAATTTTAAAAATTATTAAATTTGTAATATAATTTTAAACATCAGGGGATTTTTTAGCCGAAAATAGGAGAATAACCTATTCAGAGAAAAAGTATGAAGGTTAAAATTTGCAGATTTTGGACCCATTTTGGCTTCCGAATACTGATATGAATACTGCCATGTGAAAGTGGCCCTAGATTATAGGCACAGCTAGATATATAAAAGACATAGCTTTATAATGCACCAGATTATACAATGGCAATAAGCATAACACTAAAAAAAAGTCAACAAAGTCAACTAAAAAACATGAAAATAAATGAAAAACAAACTTGTGATAAAGCTAAACCTAGATCTATACACAGATCTCCTTTAAAGTCCTCTCCAGCCCACCCACCCATAGGAAAAAAGAAGAAGCTTTCGGAACATGTCAACAGAAGAATGTAGCAGTAGAATTTTCAGTGTAGAATCCAACAATTGTACAAAGCTGAGCTCGGCTGCTTTCTAAAGAGCTTGTCAAAATGGCACAATGGGAACTACAGTACTAAAAAATTTTCCTGAGCGAAGAGATAGAAATTGCTCTATGGAATAAAAACAGAAAGGAGGGGTTTTTTTTTTTTTTTTTGCTGTTTTCGAAGATGATGTCTCAATTTAGTAGATGAAGGCCTTTAATGGTGATGATTATAATGTCATTATCATAGGAGCCGGATATGGCAGCTTAAGCCACTTGTAACATGACGGCCGGTCTGTATTTTCACCAGAAAAAATTTCATTTCGGCAAATGCACATAGTAAAACACAAAAGTTCTACCAAGGTGGAAATGTTTTATAAAAAGAAGCAACATTACATAAGGGCCCTGTCCCCACGGACGGGCTTTTCGCCGTTTTTATTTTTGGCGGTTTTTTTTAAAACCGCCTGAAAAAACCCCACAAATAGCACAATTGGCTCTTTAAAACCCGGGAGCATCCCCACTGCACGTTTTTCCGCCCGACCGTTTTGGGGCGCCGGCACCGGCGGCAAAACATTGAAAATGCACCATCTTTCCCTTGCTGTTCAATGGGGGGCTGTTCTCCCTCATCGCGGAAAAAGACGCCCCCCCCCCCCCCCCCGCGGCCGTGGGGACGGGAGCAAAACAGAAAATAAACCCCCCCGGTATTTTTCCTGTGCCGTGTGAACGGGCCCTAAAACTGGGCAATACGCTGGCAATCCTTATTGTATAGCAAAGGCATAGGCTGCTGTACAAAAATCTATCCAGACATGTTAATTCCTACCCCTAGTTTTCTTGTGTTATATATATATATATATATATATAAATTAATATAAATATAAATATATATATACAATAGACACACACATAATGTATACACATATGTAAAAGTATAATATTATATAAGGTACTTAAAATTTTTAATACATGCCATTTTATTATATACAATGTATATACATCACATAGTAATAAATATATATAGTAATATATGATATCTATGTATATATAATACAAACCCCAGATGAAAATACAAAAACAACAGATTTTAATAATATATATATATATAAATATAAAAAAAAAGGTTTGGCAAATTAAAAAAAAAAAAAAATATAAACAAAAACAATAAACATAAAACAAACAAGCCCCCAACAATTCCCACACCAAAGGGAAAGAAAAACAGCCAGGAAAAAAATTTTTCACATAAAAACTATTACAACAGCACAAGGGTATGAGGCCCTGCCCCAAAATTACAATCACTATATAAAAATATAAGTATTTTTTAAATTTGATAAAACATCAAAATACATATAAAAAAAAAACGAATCCAACATACCCCACCTCTAGTGGGATTTTTCTATCGCTCCTATGTATATATAAAATTTAAAAAAATTTTTGATAAAAAAATAAAAAAAACAATAATATTAAACCCCTTTAAAAACGATTTTGACTACTACGTCCTGGGATTGCGAAAACCAAAGCAGAGTTCACCGTGGGCCGGGGGTGTCAGCCCCGACCCGCAAATCACTCCGGGGGGGGGAAAAGGGGGTTAACCGCTTAATTACGCGCCCAAATGGGGTCACAATAACAAAGGGAAACGCAGGAGGAATCGCTCCGGGGGGGGGGGGGGGGGGGTTTTTAGTCCTCCTCCGCCTCTGTGGGGGCAGCAGCGCACGATGGGGCATCCGTGCACTCCTGCCTCCCTACAGACACCATAAGGCAAAATGCCTTCCGGGGTTTTCTGTACGTCACGACCCGGCCCTTTCCCTGTGGGCATGACCCGGGGAACGGACTGACAGTTGTCAAGGAACCATTGCATAAAAACAAACTTGCAGATTCCTTTTTAAATAGAATCTAAAGATCTTTCATTAAACCCCTATGGGGAAAAGTAAAATAAAAATTAAAAAAGTAAAAAAAAGTAAAAAAAATGAAAAACATGTAAAACACAAACAAAAAAAATTAAAATAAAAATACTACACCGCCCTTTTCCCCTTTACAAACGCCAATCACAGAATTAAGTTTTTTTCTTCATCCCGCAGCAAAAAAGGGAATAAAAGTGATCAAAAAACCTAAAAAAAACCAATTTGTACCAATTAAAACGTCGTTCTCCCCCCCAAAAAAAAAAGTCCTAACAAACTCTGTATAGGAAAAATAAAAAAGTTAGGGCCCCAAAGATGCGATGCATAAATATTCTTTTACACACAAAAAACACTTTTTTTTTTTTAAAGTGCATCATCATAAAAAAAACTATATAAATTGGGTACGCCATAACCGAAACCCCCAAAAGAGTAAAGCAACTTATTATGGATACTGCCAGTGAGGCTGTTAAAAAAAAAAAAAAAAACACTACTAGGATTGCATATTTTTTCACCCTGCCTTCCAAAAAACGGATTTAAAAACTAATAAAAAAAGTCTTGCCCCCCAAAATGATACCAATAAAAAACAACTCTCCCGCAAAAAACAAGCCTGTATACAGCTCCATAACAGAAAAATAAAAAAGTTACGCCTCAGACTATGGCAATCAAAAATGTGTTTTTCCTTTTTGAATAAAAGTGTTTTTATTTTAAAAAAACAGTTAAAAATAAAAACAATTACAAATTGGGAAAATGCTGTAATCGTATCGACCTGCTGAGAAAAACAGCGTCATATCTACGAGATGACCCATAAAAAAAAAAAATAAAAAACACTACCGGGTTTGCTGTATTTTTGTTAAAAACGCCTCACCTCACAAAAACCTAATAAAAAGTAACAAAGGTTGTATGCCCCCCCATAATGGTACCAAAAAAGCATCAATTCACCCTGCAAAAAACAACCCTACACAGCTCTGCACACAGCAAAAAAAAAAAGTTATGACTGTCAGAAAGGACAACATAAAAAGCAATTTTTTATAGACATATTCATTGTGTAAAAGTAATAAAACAAAAACTATATAAAAAATTTTAACCCTTTCAATTGACCACCCCCATAAAAGTTATCACATCATTACATGCACGGCGAACGCTGAAAATTGAAGCCCCAAAAAAAATGGCGGCTGCGTTTTTTTTCCCCTCCATTTCATGCCCAAGCTAAAAAAAAAATGGAACACCTGTGTCCCAAAATCACAGTAAAAACCCCTAGATGAATCCCTGAGAGTGTTTTAATCTAAAATGGGGCGACTTCTGGAAGGTTTTCACCTGTTTTTTGGTATTAGGGGGTTTGCAGATGCCTGGCCCCACCAAAATCTGTGCGCCAAAAGCCAAAAACGCTCCCCCCCTTGTATCCCCTGCCCGCGCCCAAACACAGTTTTACACCCCATGTAAGGTATTCCAACGGAAGAAATTGAACAAAGTTTTGGGGTTTTTTTTCCAGGATTCCTTGGGCCCAAGTTGGGATTTTTTGGAAAATGGGGAAAAATAAAGTAGAACCAAAAAAATAATGGGGTGGGACGAATTTAACGTATAAGCTACCGCCCAAAATGACAATTTTCCCGTGGAATGCTCCAACTTTTTGGGCCAAAACATGTTTTGGGATCCATTGTGGAACTAGCTCTTCTGACAGGGCGTACCATAGGGGTCAAGGACAGCACCCGGGGCCCCCAGCCTAGGGGCCCAAAAGCCTCCTGCCAATAAAAACACCCCCATTGAAGGGCACTTTTTTTAACGGGGAGCCCATTTCACTTTTTTGCACCTAGGGGCCCCCGGAGCTTCAAGTTATGCCTCTGCTTCTGATGTTCAATGCTTCTCCATAGCTACCCAGTCCCCACAAACGCTACCATCCAGGACGGTATAGTTAGAAGATGACTAGAGATTTCGGGCCACATGTATGAACCTGTTTACTAACCTATGGGCAAAAAAGTGAGTTTTAGACCTAAACAGGTTCATACATGTGGCCCTAAATGTTGGACATATCCCTAAACTTGGCCATAAGTGTAAGTATTATTTACAACTCTCTGGAACTTTTTGTTATGGTCTTTTAGGACAAGTGTCCCAATAGCAAATTAAATAATTCTAAGACTGACTGAATTTGGGGAACTCACCTACGTCTATGAGCACTCCAGCTTATGGACTGAGTGCTCTGATAACACCTGTCTGAAATGACCATCTGTCAGAATGATTTTGCAACACGTTGGAAAGCCATTTCCAGAGACATCTGCTAATTTCATCGGTCAAAAACGGCTGTTTTCACTCTTGCACCAATGCAATTATCTTTACTGCCCGTAGACTCTTTCTCTAATTTTATGTCAGAAAACATACAGTGTCTGGAGGCAGCAGACCTGCAACACGAGAGGACTACAAAGAGAGTCTTGAGACGGCAAAATCTGGCTTCAGGTGGACTTTGTGTCAAATCAATAGGAAAACTGCTCATTAGTTACCTGAGTTTCTGTGCTTGACATTTTCGACAAAATTTTTTGGTCATTCTATGTAAAATAAACTTCCTGATTTCCCCTTTCCTTTTTTAGACTTAGGGCAGGGCAGCCACACACGCCAATAATTTTTTTGCCGCTGGCATGGTTGCTCATTGGTCGCCGAGCCATGGCCATCTAATGAGGCCATGACCTTGTAGCCCCACAAAGTTGCACCAGTTGCATCTGTTCATGGTAAAGTACTGGTTGGACCTAGTTCAGTTTTGCCTTCTTTGCCTCCTTTCTTATGTACTTGTGTCACCAATTTTTCGAAGTTAGATGCACCGATATGTTGAAAACATAAAAAAATTTACTGGGTGGTGAATATACATAAACCTAGTCCTTCAGAATGTAATACAAATGTATTAAAAGAATACACCACGCACAGCTAACTCTATTATGTATTTTAGTCCCCCCTTTTGGGCCCCCTTTTTTAACAAGCGCTGTGCAAAGATTTCATTATTTACATGCCCCTTTCCCCCAATGGGGCTCACAGTCTATATTCATGATTAACCTATCATACTGTACTGTGATAACCACTGAGTCACAGTACTATACTATTCTAACCATTCAGCCATAGTGCTATACTGTACTAACCACTGAGCCATCATACTGTACTGTACTAAGCACTGAATCACAGTGCTATACTGTGCTAGCCACTCAGTCATAGTGCTATACTGTGCTAACTACTCAGCCATAGTGCTATACTGTGCTAACCACTGAGCCATCATACTGTACTAAGCACTGAATCACAGTGCTATACTGTGTTAACCACTCAGCCATAGTGTTATACTGTGCTAACCACTGAGCCATCATACTGTACTAAGCACTGAATCACAGTGCTATACTGTGCTAACCACTGAGCCATCATACTGTACTAAGCACTGAATCACAGTGCTATACTGTGCTAACCACTGAGCCATCATACTGTACTGTACTAAGCACTGAATCACAGTGCTATACTGTGCTAACCACTCAGTCATAGTGCTATACTGTGCTAACCACTGAGTCATAGTGCTATACTGTGTTAACCACTGAGTCACCATTCTATATTGTGCCAACCAATGAGTCACAGTGCTATATTGTGCTAACCACTCAGCCATTGTGCTATACTGTGCTAACCACTGAGCCATCATGCTATACTGTGCTAACCACTGAGTCACCGTGCTATGTTATGATAATCAGTAAGCCATCATGTTACAGTGTTCTAACCACTGAGCCACCATGCTGCCCATTTGTTCTTATGTAGGGTTGGAGGGGGTGGAGCAGGACAAAGCGAGATTTTCTGCCTCCTTTTGTCATGTTCTGTCCCTCAGGTCATGCACTATATCAGTTTTTGCCTGGAGTGCCCCTTTACATAGTTTTTCAATAGCACCACATGCTCCTACCGTAGCGCCTGTCTATGGTACTACAACAGTGCCCCTTCTAGAAATAAGAAGGTATATGTATAACTTGAAGCTCCTGGGACCCAATGCAAAATCCCTAACCCGACACCCACCTACCATGAGCCATTGTGTGTTCTTATATGACAGAGGATCCTCTGGGCCCCCTCAGACACCAGGGTGCAGCTGTGACTCCTATACCCGTAGCTGTGTCATTACATGGGGTGGGGGGTTCATATGTGTACTGTCGTAAGGAGCACACCATAAGAGCAATTCAACCAATGGGTATGTACAGATGACGCATACAGAATTTGGACTGAAGTTTTGCTTAGTCTTACGGGTTCCCTCTGAGACTATCCTACCATGCAAGGGCGTAGCTATATGGGGTGCAGGGGTATCGGTCGCTACCGGGCCCTGGAGCTTTAGGGGGCCCAAAGGTTCCTCTACTGCATAGGAAGATACCAGTATTATAAATGGCACATGGTCGGTGGGGGCCCTGGAGCTTTAAGTTACACTACTGCTACCATGGTATTATATTTAGCAGAACTACTAAGGGGCACTGTTTGTATACCCATTATGTGGGAACTGATCTTCAATCACATAACTCACAGGCAACTTGACCTATTGGTTCTGCTTGAAGACCATGATGACGTTCTGCTTGAAGACCATGAGGACCTTCAGGTCTTACAGCTGGAGAGTTGAGAGGAGGTAAAACTGGATATGACCTTACCTCCATAAAACCAGGCTAATCTCACGAGAATCCAAGTTTCCCATATCAGTTCTTGCTTTAGAATGTGAAAATAGAACGTCATGGACCACGGGCCAGTTCTTCTCCGGCGAGACTTCTTCAGGGTGTGGTGGGTCTATCCCATGGGAAACTAACATAACAACGTATTCAAGAAGGTCCGTTCTGTGTTCATCTGGTTTTCTTGATCCTTCTATTTAAAAAAGAATCAAAAACATTGGGGATTCAACCGTCTCCTCCTAATGTTCCCGTCAGTAGTTAATTCCCTTGCACCAAAGCAAAGCAGATAACAGGTTAAACCATTAAACCATTTGCCAACATCTCATCAGCTCAGTGAGTGTCTAATATATTCAGGTCACCTGACCTTTGCGGAAAATTACCATTTTATATCAGAGGAAAGGCCTAATTTGCACTGAAAATAAGCTTCCAGAGAGATGCAACCCCCAACTTATATACGGAGGGTGACACAAGTGATTATGACTACCATTATCCATATAATACCGACATATTATGCTGCATTATACAGATCATTCAGTTATTCCTGTCACACAGGAGCTTACCATCTAATTTCCCTGTAGTAAAAACAAGCACCCATGGATCCGAAGGGCAATACTGAGGCAAAACTCCCATAATCCTCCAACAGTGAGATTAGCTCGATTCTGGATTATCTAATATTCTTTATTATTGAACCTAATTGAAAAGGTTTTCTTTCACTCGCCGCTCACCAAGCCAGCCAGTAAGTTCTACTCTGCACTGATGAGGGGCAACATCCCGAAACAATTGTCTGTAGAACTACACTTTGGCTTGAACGCATTTTACATTGCAAGGCTCAGTGAGTTGGATGTGATTTGAGGATTAATATACCCGATAGATGGCGCTGGAGAGTTAAGCTCTTTTACCATAAGCCTTTGTTATATGCAGATACCCAGTGAGGTGTAAAGGCGATTAAATCCTTACAAATCGACATGGTGTCTCTCCCTAATGAGACACATTACCCCTTCTGAGCTAGACTCGCCTCTCACCTAACCAGCCAGTAAATTCTACTCTGCACTGATTAGGGGCAACATCCCGAAACAGCTGTCTGTAGATGAACTACACTGGGATAGTTGCAAGGCTCAGTGAGTTGGATGTGACTTGAGGATTACTATACCCGATAGATGGCGCTGGAGAGTTAAGCTCTTTTACCATAAGCCTTTGTTATATGCAGATACCCAGTGAGGTGTAAAGGCGATTAAATCCTAACACATCGACATGGTGCCTCTCCCTAATGAGATACATTACCCCTTGTGAGCTACACTCGCCTCACACCTAACCAGCCAGTAAATTTCACTCTGCACTGATAAGGGGCAACATCCCGAAACAGCTGTCTGTAGATGAACTACACTGGGATAGTTGCAAGGCTCAGTGAGTTGGATGTGACTTGAGGATTACTATACCCGATAGATGGTGCTGGAAAGTTAAGCTCTTTTACCATAAGCCTTTGTTACATGCAAATACCCAGTGAGGTGTAAAGGCGATTAAATCCTCACACACCAACATGGTGCCTCTCCCTAATGAGATACATTATCCCTTCTGAGCTACACTCGCCTCTCACGTAGCCGGCCAGTAAGTTCTACTCTGCACTGATGAGGGGCAACATCCTGAAACAGCTGTCTGTAGATGAACTTAACTGGCTTGGCTTGAACCCTTTTTATCTTGCAAGGCTCAGTGAGTCAGACGTGACTTGAGGATTGCTACATCCAATAGAGAGCACCTGGAGAGTTAAGCTTTTTTTCCCCATACACCTTTGTTAGTTTATATCAAGAAATACATAGCTTTAACTGTAATCCAAAAGGATGGCCCTTTTTTTTTCTTCCCAAGCACAGTGCCACTTTTGTCTATAGGCTGTGACTGGTATTGCAGAACTGCCCCATTTAGGTGAACTGCAATACCAGCCAAGGCCAATAGAGAAGAGTGGCGCTGTGTCTGAAAACATTTGACGTGATGATCAGATTTATTATCCTCTTTACCTGTAGACAATCACAGGGTCGACAGCATTATGGGCTCCTGGACATAGCTGTGCAGTGGACCCTGCCCAAACATGACATCAAAGTAGGCCATGCCTCTAACCACCATCAAGCACACCCATATCATCACACTACCTACATCAGGCTCACCCATATCATCCCACCACCTACATCAGGCTCACCCATATCATCCCACCACCTACATCAGGACACCCTCCTGCAGCCTAAAAGACTAATTGGCAGGGCAGGGTGCCAATGGCTCCCTGCTTCACCATGGTTTTTTTATTTTTTTACATCCTAAGAATATACAAACAGTCAAATAAGCAATGCCGATCCAAGAATCCAAGGCATGAGCCATGGATTCCCAGAACATTCATTCATCACCTGGAGCCCTTATGCTTTTGGGGTCCCTCGGCAACTACCCAGTGTACCCAATAGACGAGATGTCCCTGGGCTGTCATCTATATTATGTGGTAGTTTGAGAGACCAATACTCCAAAGGACTGGGGTCACACCGACCTTGATAGGAACACATTTCCTATAATTTTCCAGGAAACCTTTCCTGGGCACACTTAGATGTTGAAATTAGTAAATACGCGTGTTCGGTATGTAACAGTTTTTTTCTGGAGATATGTGATATTAGAGAGAGAGTCTCCTATTGAACCCCACTGATGAGTCCAAGTAAGGACGAAACGCGTTTGGGGATATAAACATCACTAATGCATCTAATTGGGGATATAAACATCACTAATGCATCTAATATCTATCTAGTCTACTATATTGTGTATATCTATGGGTGAAACTATATTGGATTAGTACACTTAATAGATACTTATTTGTATGTGTTTTTCACATCTATTGGGAAAATATATAGATCTACTGATTGGTTTTCTGAATATATGTGTATTTTGGAAGTATAGGATTACACATTATAGATATTTATATTTGTGGAGATAGCTATGTTCTGTGTATTTTAGGAAGCATTTAGGAAATTAGGACTTGTTTTGTGGGGTCGCCCTTATCGGGGCGGGTACCCCGCTAAGGATATATTGTAGTAATTGTGTCTCTGTGTATGTAGTGAGGATTTTTATGGGTGATATTAATAAAGGTTAAGTTTTATTAGGATTTTTTTTTTGTGGTTTAATATATTATGTGGACCTCCAAAGCTGTAGCTTCATCTACTACCTTCACCTACTACCTCATATACCTACCTACTGCATAATATACATATGCCCTCATATCACCTAGACATCACTGAGCCAAATATTCAGGCAATGAAGTCAATTACTGTTATAAGTTAACGTTGGTGGGACAACTGAGCAGATTGCTTACCCCATGGGTCTGAACCATGGCCAGCTGCGCTGGTGGTCCACATACAGGAACAATAGACAAGCCATGGTGGTGGCTCCAGAACCCACATTTGCTGAATAAAAAAGGGGGAGGGGGTGGGGTGCTATAGCATCCAGACAAAAAAACAGAATAAAATGAGCGTTGCCTTTGAATTGAACAGCGAGCTGTAAACCGAGTGGGTTAATTACCATTAATTTCACAGTGACCCGGGTGATTTTTCTTCAAGTCCGTTCTCCTGTTATGACATGTTGTAGAATTATGATCAATTCTCCTCTGTAATTAAATGGTAGAGCAGATGTGGCTACTGCACTTAGAGCCAAGTGGCTATTATTGTAATGGTTTAACCCAGCTCTATAAACAGCGTGACTTTTTTTTTTTTTTGATTTGTATGCAAAGCCAAAAGAGGACCCCGTTCTCCCTGGAGAGAGCACTATGCCCTTAGTATGTTGGTCCCTCCTGGAAATCGATCCTCTTAGACACTTGGGCAAGTGAGTTACCATCTCACACATTAATGGCCTATCGATAGGATGGCATACATGTGTGATAGGTACAGGTCCCTCCTCTGGGGTCCACCCTCATTTTGGGAATACAGGCCGTCCCTGGTTTACGAACGGGACAGGGACTGGGGGTTTGTTCTCAAGTTGAATTTGTATGTAAAACGGAACAGGTCTATGTATTACATGTAACTCCAAAGTTTTGTATGGTGCCGGGAAGGGTTTTTACATTTGTTTTGCTGCCTGTTCCCCTGTTAAGATGATTTCACCTCATGTGCTGCTGTGGCATGCTGGAACTTGTCGTTCCACAGCTACTATCTGCTGTGGAACATAGAACGACAAGTGCCAGCACGCCCCATAAGTCTCCATTTGTAACTAGGGGACAGATGTAAGTCGGAACGGTGTAAGTCGGGGATTGCCTGTATATATTTGGGTGCACTTGGAACTCCCATAGAACAGAATGGAGAGTTGACCTACTTTCCATTTTGAATGGAGACCTTTGGGGGGGGGCAATTCTCGAGATAGGTGGGGGTCCAGAGGTTGGACCTGCACCTATCACACATTGATGGCATGTTCTAGCCACATGCTATCAAAGTGTGGGATTTAACATTATAACACATTAACACTCTTTAACTTAATGGTACTAGACCACAAAAGGGACACTATGGGATGGCCTATGAATCTAGTGATGACCGATGGGTTTAATGGTGGCCTATGGATCTATCAGTTTTCATACTGGGATAACAGTGCATGTTTACCATAAGGCTATGTTCACACGGCAGTAAGTGCGGGACGTATTTCGCTCCGCAATTACGCCCGTGTGTACGGGGGCGGTGGGGACGAAATACGGGGTGAGATACGTCCCATTTTAAGCCGTGTGAACATAGCCTAAGGCTATACAGGCAGTCCCCAATTTACCACATTCTGACTTACATCCATCTCCTAGCTGACATCATACACCGCGTCACAGCCCATAATAGCCTCTACACATCTCAAGCCTTCCTCTGCCCATTGTGTCTTCCGCCTGGCACAGCATGGCAGCTCTTCTTTACCTTCTTCCCACCTTGCACTTGGACCTCCATCACCAGGCCGGCACAACAGCTCTCCCTCATGCTGCAAGTTTTGCGCCGTCGGCCCCCGGCACGTTAGATGTGTTCTTGCTGCTCCTGGTCTCCACCACCACTCTTGGCTTTTACTGTATCAGCACCCATACAGTTAGTACATGTGTTACATGCTGGTATTTGTAGTTGTGGAACCACACATGTATTAATTGTACGGGTGCTGATTAGTACATGTGTTTAACATGTGCTGCTTTGGCATGCTGTCACTTGTAGTTCCATGTTCCACAGCAGCTAATAGCTATAAAACTACAAGTGCCAGCACGCCACATCAGCACATGAGAGACAGAAAGTGAGGTGAAAGCTTCTAAATAATTTAAAAAAATAAAAATAAATTTGTGCTGGAATTACATTTAATAAATCTACCTGTTCCGATTTACATACAAATTCAACTAAAGAACAAATCTACAGTCCCTGTCCCGTTCTTATCCCGGGGACTGCCTATATACTGTAAATGTATCTATTGGTTCCCATTACTTGACCAAGCACTTTGGTCGTCATAGGAGTGGTGTACCTTGGGGTTTATGGGGATTTGTTGTATGGAATAGCACAGGCATGCTGTAAAAAAGGTAGACCGTGTGGTATGACTTTTTGTTTTTACAATGGGTGCCTAAGGTGATGAAGCCACCATATGGCATCCATTAGGGGAATCCATAAAACCTATACATGAATGCTTTTCATGGCAAATGTTTTTAAAGTGGGAAGTTTTAATGCAGTGGAAGAATATCCCTACCCCAGATGTGGTTTTAAGGACCAAGAGAGTAATAGGCCCAACACATATTGAGGTTTCTCAATCCAAAACTGTAATGGTTTTAAGGACACAAGAGGGGCTAAGACGTTTGGCAGAACTCTTTTCATTTAGTAATCAGATTTTTCTAATAGAAAAAAAATCTTCAAAAATAAAATATGTTTCTAGAATTGAAAACTTATGAAAATACCGCATTTGGTCCTATTTGTTGAGTTGATCCGATCCTTTTTGTATGTGTGTTTCCTTATGTCTCCTGTTACGTTCGGCCACTTTTTTTCTTTTTTGGGGGGTTTGTAACATTTGGCTGTTGCTTTTTTTGCATGAAAATATTTCCATGTCAAAATTTACACTCGCAAAAATGAGATCTATAACCTGTTTTTTTTTCCAAAAAAATACAAAACTTTACCATGCAGTATACAACTTTTTCAACAGGGCCCTATGTGCAATGTACTGCACTGTATACTGTCAGAAGGGCTGCAACATTCCCTACTGTATCGGAAGTACAGGCAGTCCCCTACTTACACCGTTCCGACTTACATCTGTCCCCTAGTTACAAACAGAGACTTATGGGGCATGCTGGCACTTGTAGTTCCATTTTCCACAGCAGATAGTAGCTGTAGAACAACAAGTGCCAGCATGCCACAGCAGCACGTGAGGTGAAATCTTCTTAACAAGAGCACTGATAGCAAAACAAATGTAAAAACCCTTCCCTGCACTATCTGAAACTAAAAAAACCTTTTGTGCTGGAGTTACATTTAATAAATCTACCTGTTCCGACTTATATACAAATTCAACTTAAGAACAAACCTACAGTCCCTGTCCTGTTTGTAACCGGGGGACTGCCTGTAAATGTTTAGAGGATCTCCCTGTATATATTTTAGATGTCATCTGAACAGCGTATTTTTTTTTTGCCTCCAATGTAGCATTTCTTTTGAATCTCTGGGAAATATATAATGGTAGTATCACAGTTTTTTTAATTACATTTTTTTTTTTTTTAGCTTTTTAGGGTAAAAAATATTCTCATGCTATGTACTAGTGCATCTTATAAAATTAGAATATCACTGGAAATATAATTGATATCAATAATTTAAGTCAAATAGAGAAACCCATATATTGTATAGACTCATTACAGTATGAATGACAAGGTTTAATGTTATACATTTGTGAGCCCTATAACAAATAAAAAGATCCTGGAGAACCCCTTTCATTTTCAATGATATTCTGATTTTTTGAGATGCACTAGTAGCTTAGGCTATGTTCTATCTCATTTTTGTACACAAGTGTATGCCAAAAATAGAGTTTGATTTTGACATATATTGGGGCAGTAAGTGTTGCTATACTTTTTTCGCTGTATAGTAGAGAGAGTCTACTACCCGTGTTTCCCCGAAAATAAGACAGTGTCTTATAGTAATTTTTGCTCCTAAAGACGAGCTAAGACTTATTTTTAGGGGATTTCTTATTTTTCCATGAACAATAATTCAGATTTATTGTTGAACAAAACATCAACCTGTATTAATATACTGTAGTGATTTCATCACAAACATCAGCAGAAGCAGCCAAACTCTGAATTGCATCAAACAAATGCACTAGGTCTTATTTTCGGGGGATGTCTTATTTTCAGGGAAACAGGGTATACTACTACAGTTTCCAATGGAAAGGGACACAATGAAAAAATTGTATACAACAAGGTATGCGTTTTTTTGTTGTTGTTTTTTTTAACCACACCTGTGATGTGTGCTACTGCTAAACACTAGGGTACATCTTAGACTCCAATTCGAGGCATACTTTTGGACACCCTTCCTTGTATACCTCCAAAATAGGCTCAAAATTAAATGCAAATGGAACCAACCTTACAGAAGCTAAATTTTATTAACTAAAAAACACAACTTATTCCGAAGCAAAAAACCCCCAAAAAACAATAAATTCACCAAACAACACTGCAGAATTAGAATTTTTCAAGAAATGACTAAAATACAAATTATTTTATAAAGCTCGACTGTGTTGACTCTATGAAATGAAAGATTACAATGTTGATTATTGTTATAATTAGAATTGGTATCATTTAATATTTTTATTTAATTTTTTTTTGTAAGAGTCACATTAGAATTGTTCTTATTTTATATTTCTAATTTAAGCTGTTTTTTGTAACTATTTCCTTTACTGCTATCATGCTTCTTTTTTCAATTTTTGTGTATTTCTGAGTAATGTGATGCACGTTAAGTTTATTTCCTTGTAAGATGCTGTTGTTATTATATGATATTAATTTACTATTTGTGTTGTAAATGATATTACTCCTCCTAGTGGTTTGAAAAAGGATTCCCCCAAAAAATACAAAAATAAAAATTCCAACAAATTTTAAAAATCTTTGAGCTATCTTCTTCTCTTAAGGTCAGTTCAGACATTTCTAGGCAAACAATCCCTGTAATATTTTTAAAGGTTAACAGCTATTATCTAACTAAGAACTGATTGTATAGAATTATGTATATTGCATAGAATTATTTTTGGGGTATTTTTATAGCTATTTTTGAGAAAATACCCTTTTATCATTTGGGCACCATTATTTCTACATATTTTTATCTCTTTGGGGAAGTAGATATTGTTTCCCGTCACAGGATTTTATGGCTTTTGTAGGTCATGTGAATATTTTTCAGCCTATAACTAAGAACTTACTTAAAACTCAAGGGTTTATAGGCTGGTTATGACATTTTTCCCTTTTAGTGGGATTTAGCTTGGGTTAATTTAAACACGTGAATTAAATGCAAAGCCAGAGAAGGTTACGGATGATGGTCAAAATGTAATGTTGGTAGAATGTGTAAATTTTGGTTTCTTTTATAGTTTAATAAGCTTTAAAAATTCAAGGATCCATCTCTCAGAACCTGAATAGTGATACGTACCTTGTTCTCTCTTTGTAGCAGTCCAGCGTGGACGAATGTCTCACCCCCAGACAAGCCCTGGCCAGTATGCTCTGAACAACGTCGATCCCTACAATGGTCACTCTTACTTAACGGGATTCATCTCCTTACTCCTCCGAGCAGAACCGTACCCAACTTCTCGATATGGTGCCCAATGCCTACAACCCAACAACATCATGGGAATCGAGAACATCTGTGAATTGGCTGCCCGTTTGCTATTCAGTGCCATTGAGTGGGCCAAGAACATTCCCTTCTTCCCCGACTTCCAGCTCTCCGATCAAGTCTCCCTCCTTCGCATGACGTGGAGCGAGCTCTTCGTCCTCAACGCTGCTCAGTGCTCCATGCCGCTCCATGTGGCGCCATTGCTAGCGGCAGCTGGCCTCCATGCCTCTCCCATGTCTGCCGACCGAGTCGTGGCTTTCATGGACCATATCCGGGTCTTTCAA
The DNA here is from genome assembly GCA_025379985.1 of Phyllomedusa bahiana. Classification (NCBI taxonomy): domain Eukaryota; kingdom Metazoa; phylum Chordata; class Amphibia; order Anura; family Hylidae; genus Phyllomedusa; species Phyllomedusa bahiana. The sequence continues at coordinate 43,377 of JAODAL010001484.1, read as the reverse complement.
GAACAGGTGGAAAAATTGAAGGCACTTCATGTCGACTCTGCTGAGTACTCCTGCTTGAAAGCTGTGGCATTGTTCACACCTGGTGAGTAATATTTGCTGCAAATATCATTGTCTTCTCCAAGTTCCACTGACTGGACTAGGAGAAACTAAGATCTATGTTTGCATGGTCCTCACAATAGAGAGCGGCTTAGACAAGTAGTACTAATTGAATCTCACGATGATCCAGCACGACCCATAGAAGTTGTATAAAAACATGCAAAATTTATTGTGAATATTCCATAAAAACATGAAAAAATGGAAAAAGCACACTAGTCAGCAGCTAGGAGTGGTGACCAGAGAGTCCAGAGGACCATTACGCTGACGCGTTTCGGGCTTAACACATGACGCTCTTACTCATAGACAAGTAGTACACAAGGCAAGCTAGCTTTCTGTTCTTGTCTTAATCTAAAATAGTGGCTCAGAAATTTTTATAGATCCTTAAGGGAACGTTCACACGATTATACGTTTGGTGCAAACACTGTTGTATGAAACGCGTTGTTTCCTCCTTGAAAATTCCATGCTTGCAAAGGCAGACTTACAGCGAGGAAGCGACGCATAGTGCCCGAGGAACATTTCTGCCTCCTTTACCTTAGTATTTGTCGGCTCATAGAATTCATATGCCAATTTTTTGTAGGCACAGACAAATACTCTAGTAAAATCAGTGTCGTATAAATGACGACGCTGATTTTACATTTAAATCAATGTGATGTGTGCTACTGTCGGTTACTGTGGGGCGGATTTGGCACCGAATACTCCCCAAAATAAGCATCCAAAAATGAGGGAAACCTAAAGGGATTGTCTTTTTTTTTAAAAAAAAGAGGCCAAGACTACTCTAAAATGTAATTGTCAATGTAGCTCCGATGTTCTCTGCTGGTTCCCCTAGTGATGACGTCACGTACCTCATTCATGTGACACTTTAGCCAATCACTGGCCACAGTGGTCATGTGCCACCCATGCAGGCAGAGACCGCTGAGACCAGTGCTTATCTGCAGCGTCACATGACCGATGTACGTGATGTCACCGCTGGAGGAAAGGCAGGAAAACCGGAGATACGATAGTGCTGGAGACTTGGGACTTTTTTTTATTTTAGACCAGTCCCAGGCTTGTATTCATTTGTTTAAAAAATGGCAGAGAAAATGTTGGAGAAAATTTCTTTAATACTTATGGTGCATTAATGTGATAAATTTACAGACCAGTTTATTATTTGGAGTCTCTATTCCGGGGTCGTGGAAGGTCCTAGTCAGTTTGGCCTTAATATTAAATTCAGAAAAACAAATGGAGGACAATTTTTTTTTATAATAGTACAAATTATGTATTTTACATAGTATGTACTATTTTATTTTTGTTGCTTACTTACATTTGTACCCCATAAATCATTGCTGTTCTATATTGCTACTATTTAACACATATTAGGGAGTATATGGACCAAACTTAGGGTATAGATGTAATGATTACATAGTACTATAGGACATAACTAAATATCTTCCTTCTTAATATTAGTTGCTGCATTTATATCAGATTGATCTGATACTTTCATCTAAAAACCGTAACATATTTGGAATTTTTTATTCTGAGAAAGTATCAACTGTACAACTAGAAATTGTATTATATAATATTTATATAATATATAAAATAATATCTAATAATATATAATCTAAATAATAATATAATATATATAAAATAATATAATAATATGTAATCTAATATATATATATATATATATATATACATGTATATATATAAAGTAATATAGTAATATATAACTATAATAGTACGTAATCTAATATATATAATATATAAAATAATAATATAATATATAAAATAATCTAATAATATATAAAATAATCTAATAATATGTAATCTAATATATATATAATATAATATATTCTAATAATATATCATATATAAACTATAATAGTATGTAATCTAATATATAAAATAATCTAATATATAATCTAATATATAATATATAAAATAATCTAATAATATGTAATCTAATATATATATAAATAATAATATATAAAATAATCTAATAGTAATATATAAACTATAATAGTACGTAATCTAATATATACAATATATAAAATAATCTAATATATAATCTAATATATAAAATAATCTAATAATATATAAAAATAATCTAATAATATATAATATAAAATATAATCTAATATATAAAAATAATCTAATAATATTTAAAATAATCTAATATATAAAATAATCTGAAAAGATATAATATATAGAATAATCTAATAGTATATAATATATAAAGTAATTTAATCTAATATATAAAATAATCTAATAATATGTAATCTAATATATATATATATAAAATAATATATAAAATATAATTTTTCTTGTTTTCCTTTTATAATAATATATATGTATATATAATATATTATGTTATATATATATTTATATATATATTATTTTATATATTATATATTGTTATATTGTTTTATATATTATACAAATTATGTTATATATATTATTAGATATTCAATATTTAAATCTAGGTAATATATTGAACAATTTATCTACTCCTTAGGGCTCCCACTAACTGGCCTCCATTAGGTTGGCAATTTTCAGCTATATGGTTTCGAAAACATTGGCACAAGTTAAGCAAAGTCAACTTGTTTTAGCCAATCAGCTGTCAGCGTTCATCAGACCAACCAGATATATCATAGTTTCCGGTATCTGGTTGGTTGTTTGCTGTTCACGTGATATTTGTGCTAATAGGGTTAATTGGTTCTTAAAACTGAACCAACCTTGGTATGTCTCGCACGCTGTGCATTATGGGAAGCAGCTGGTGTCAACTGTGATGGTGGAAGAGGCATGTGAGATGCTTCACCTGTCCTGACCTTTCCAACCCTAGAGCAAATATTGTGCTCCATTTTTACCGGCTGCAATAAATTTCCCAGAAAAGAAGACTACGTATGTGTGTAACAATACACGGTGTAGTATGCAAAATGTAGGGATCGCTCCCTGGAACGTTTATTGTCCTATGTTATGAAGGGTGTCAGTGTGAGTGCAAGAGTCCTGTGTCATGTTCAAGACACGGATGTCAGTAACGGATGCTGAACCACAGGGGTAACTATCATTGCAGATGACTGATTGTATGCAGGAGGTTGCTGGCAGCGAGGGGTGCCTGCCAGGTCAGATGTATAATGTCAGGCACCCATACAGAGGCACTTTAGTGACATTTCCAGTTGACCTTCAAAGCTCCCAGTGATCATAGCTAAGACACTCAGTCTTGACGAGTGTCACTGCTAAATCGGCCGTGCCCACCTGCTACCCTTGCACAAGTGCTGGAGACAGGGCTGAATGCTAGCGATTGCCGGCATAGTTTAGCCTTGCACAATTTTTGGTTAACCCTTCCTCAATCAATTTCTTTTACAACAGCTCCCTTTTTTTTTAAAGATTATATTCATACGATTAAGCTTATTTATATTCCTCCTGATCCCGTAATTCCTGAGCATTCTCAGCATTTACAGGAATTGTTGAGGATATTACAGGAAATCTCACCCTGTAGTTACACCCATGGATGAATCAAGTTGAACTTCTCAGTTGGAACTCATAGGATTTGCTTGTCTTGCATCCTTGGTTTCCAAAAACATGGGGGCGTTTGTTCCCCTGAAACCAATTAGAACATTGCAGAGATTATTGTGGCTATAAAAACGATAATGACCACTAGATAAATTCCTCTAGATACTAACTCAGGAGCTAGAAAATGTCACTCTCCAATCCATGAAGAAGATGAAGAACCAAGAGTGGTCTTCTCTTTCTCTACCAAAATGCCTGGGGTTCGAGGTGATATTTCTTGGGACTCCATCAATGTAAAGACAATATGGGTGACATGGATGAACCTGTTTAGGTCTAAAACTCACTTTTTTGCCCATAGGTTACTATGGGCAAAAGAGTGAGGTTTAGACCTAAACAGTTTCATGAATCTGGCCCTATGGGCGACATGGATGAAAACTGGCACAGACTAGACAGTCGTACTTCTCAGTAGGCTAACGTAGCCTTCATCAGTACGTAAGAAATTGTCAGGCGTCAAAATTAGTTTGAATTTGGCACAAATTAGAATGACAATTGTGCGCCACATTCCGTAGAGACCTGTTAAAAAATGTCTAACCTTATGAATGTGGCGCAAAGCTCCCCCCTAAGAATTGGCACATTCAAAACTGTCGAGGGTGTTGGACGTGCGTCGGTCTTTGGTGGAAAAACATTTCAACAGTTTTTTGGGTGAAAATCACGCCGGCCCTGTTCATACATGTCACCCTATGGCTCTATAACAGTGGTTGAGGCAATAGTGGAAAAAAATAGTTCAAATAGCTACTTTTGAAATCCCCTCTTAGGCCATATTATCTCACTGACCAGAATATTATATAAAGGTATATTTACTATAGCTCACATAGGTGACTGGGTGTAAATCAAGGTAAAATCTATAAGACCGTGGACCATTTTTGTTTTGAAAAGTGGACTTGCTGTATGAAGATGTTAGTTGTCCACCTGAAGATCTTAAGACGGCAACAGCAGTTTAAAGGGACTTGATAAGTGTTTCCCATACTTGACTAAAAAATCTCAGTGACCAGATACATATAAACATTTTTGGGTTACCAAATTGAAGATAACCAGGACCCTTGTCCCTTATGTTGCAATTTTCTTGGAATTTTTCTTAGTATGAAGACCTGTAGCCATAGGCATAAGATGGAGAAGAGAGCTCTAGATGCTCTTCCACACCCTTTGACACCAAGGGCCACATGTATGAAACGGTTTTGGTCTAAAGCTTACTTTTTTCCCCATAGGTTTCTATGTGGAAAAAAGTGAGTTTTAGACCAAAACCGTTTCATACATGTGGCCCCAAATCTACTTGGGTGACACAAAAAAAATGGTAGCATTGTGTGATTCTAAGTTTACCAACCAGTGATGTATCAAAAGAATTAAGTGGAACATAAGAGTTCTCTAATTTGGTCATCTAAATTTAAGATAGCAGAAGAAAACTTTGTAGGATAACCCGGAACATTGGGTCTTATGTTGCAATATTCTTAGGTTTAGTATGAAGATCTGTGATTCTGGCCATAGGCATAAGATGGAGATGAGAGGTGTAGATGCTCTTGCACACCCTTTGGCACCAAATCTACTTAGAGGGAAGCAAATAAGTTGGCCAAAAATAAAATTCATGGCGGCATTGTGAGACTCTAAGGCCACGTCTACAAGTTAAGATAGCAGAAGATAACTTTGTAGGATAACTCTGAACATTGGGTCTTATGTTGCAATATTCTTGGGCTTAGTATGAAGACCTGTGATTCAGGCCATAGGCATAAGATGGAGAAGAGAGGTGTAGATGCTCTTGCACACCCTTTGGCACCAAATATACTTAGAGTGAAGCAAATAAAGGGCCAAAAAAAGTTCATGGCAGCATTGTGAGACTCTAAGGCTACGTCTACACGACAGTGATTTATTGTCGGATTTGTAAGCGTATTCTGTATATAGAATCCACAAAAATCCAACTGTAAATCATCCCCATAGACCTCAATAGAAAATCCGAACTGAGTTAGAAATTTTCTGAGGTCGGATTTCGAATCCGAATTCTGTTAAAAACTTAGAACATGTTCTATAATCCGTCGTATTTCACTTGAAAACGGTGGTTTATAGTACAGTTCAATGTTAATAGGCAGGCCGAAATCCGACTGCAATATCTGCGCAAAAAAACGTGGAAAAAAACCTGTTTAGTTTAGTTCTAAAAGTCACTTTGTTGCCCATAGTAACCTATGGGTAAAAAAATGAGTTTTAGACCTAAACAGGTTCATACATGTGGCCCTAAAACTGACAGTATTTTAGAATTGCCTTGTGCACAAAGCCTAAACCTACCAACCATAAATGTATTAAAATAATTTAGTGGAGCTTAAGAGTTTGCATCTCTTATCTTAACTTTAGATGGTCAAGTTAAAGATAACCAGAACCTTGACCCTTATGTTGCAAGACCCTTCAGCTTGGCATGAAGACCAGTAATTCTGGCCATAAGCATAAGATGGGGAAGAGAGGGGTAGAGGCTCTTCACGCCCTTTGGTACGAAATCTACTTGGAGGGAAGCAAACAAGTCAGACAATGGTGACATTGTGAGACTCTAAGGACCACATGTATGAAACTGCTTAGGTCTAAAACTCACTTTTTTCCCCATAGTAACCTATGGATAAAAAAGTGAGTTTTAGACCTAAAGGTTCTACAGGGCCAGTTACCTTCTTTCAAGCTTAACGTTAGTATAGGTCCTTGCTGGACCCATACTTGTGCTGACATGAGCAATAGACCCTCAAGCATTGTTCGCTCTTGCCCTGCTAACAGATAGGCATCATCAACATATAGGAGTCCCTATCACTTTGTAGTTGGAGAAGGGTGAAGCCTGTGGTTGAGCTCCTTATAAGTGTTATCCCTCAGTCAACACCAGCACTGTGGAAACTCAGATTTGCCGTCTACAGTCCTGACGTCTGTCAACACCGCAAGTTCCATGTGTGGTTTCTTAAGACATTAATGGGGTCAGAAGTCAATTAATAAACATATGTGACGCACGTTATCTGCCTTCATTAATAATTATGCTACTACACCATAGGCCGTCTGTAACACATGCGAGCGTGTAATGCATTCTTTCCCACAAAAGGGCTAACGATGTAATCTATATCTCAAGGACATTGCTCTTTCTGTGCAAACTGTGTGAGCCGAGCCGGGCTTCACTGTGAAATACCACACAGGGCATTGACTTTGGAGTTACATGGTTACTAACGTTTCAGGTAGATGGAAATAAGGCGGTTTAGGGCCTGTAGATTAGTCTGTGATTTTTACCTCGAGCGAATCATTAACCAGAACACAACGCTCTTCACCAAAAGCAAAGCTCGGACATAAATATTAATCAATATCTCACGATCAATTGTTGATGTCATTTTTATTTGAGTCCTAGTTTATATAAAATGGATGGGGCTTGTAGTCTAAAGGCGGCCATGTGCAGGAAGACATTTCACCAATAAATATGGTCCACGGCCTTATAGATTTTAGTTTGATTTACACCCGGTCACTTATGTGATCTATAGTAAATATACCTTTCTATAATATTCTGGTCAGTGAGCATTACATAACCTTGATAACCTTAAAGGGGTTGTCTAGTTTAGCAAACCCATTTGTATATACTAGGGGCGTAACTGGGATTCAAAGGGCCCCCTAGTACATAGAGATGGGCCTAACCTCCTAATGACCCTAACCCTAATAAACTAAAACAGCAACATAGGTAGGTAGGTATATAATATACCACACTAGAATTTAAAGGGCCCCCTAGTAAAAAGAGATGGATTCAACCATCTAATGACACTAATCCTAATAAACTAAAACAGCAGCATAGGTAGGTATATAAGATACCACCCTAGAATTCAAAGGGCCCCCTAGTAAAAAGAAATGGGCCTAACCACCTATTGACCCTGACCCTAATAAACTAAAGTAGCAGCATAGGTAGGTATAAATGAAACCAGCCTAGAATTCAAAGGGCCCCCTAGTAAACTGGGATGAGCCTAACCTCCTAATGACCCTAACCCTAATAAACTAAAACAGCAACACAGGTAGGTATAAATGACACCACCTTAAAATTCAAAGGGCCCCGTAGTAAAAAGAGTTGGGCATCAACCACCTAATGACATAAACCTAAAACAGCAGAGGTAGGTACTAAACATGCGCCATATATTCTAAGAATACCACCTAGTATGTTATTGGCAGAAAGGCCACCACTATTATTCTTACAAAAGTAAATGTTGTTGTACTTAATGGGGCCCCCTTAACCTCTGTGACCCCATAACAGTCGCTATGAGCAGTATGGCTATAGTACACATGTATAACCCCTTTGAGAATTATGCTTGTAGTCGGACCTCATCTAGTAAACTGGATGAGCCTAACCTCCTAATGACCCTAACCCTAATAAACTAAAACAGCAACACAGGTAGGTATAAATGACACCACCTTAAAATTCAAAGGGCCCCCTAGTAAATAGAGATGGGCTCAACCACCTAATGACAATAAACTAAAACAGCAGCATGGGTAGGTATAAATCATGCCGCCATATATTCTAAGGAATCTACATAGTACTGTTATATGGCAGAAAGCCACCAACTACTTATTCTCTACAAAAAGGTACAATGTTCGGGCCCCTCAACCTCTGTGCCCCATAGCAGTCGCTATGGCAGCTATGGCTATAGTTACACCCATAGTATACACCCTGTTTGAGAATTATGCTTGTAGTCAGGAACCTCATCTTTTTCCTAGGGTGAACAGCAGTTACAAAGAGTGTCTACCAGTATGGAAGACTTGTCCTGTCCTTTACTACACAGGGAAGCCAGTGAACTGAATAAGCAATGTGCAATACTTAATTTGACCAGTGGTGGAGCTGCAGGAAAATGTCTTGTCTGCACGACAAGCATTTACAGTCAGATTTTTATGCGGATTCGGATTTAAAAAACGTAAAGACCTAATGTAAACCATCCCCATAGACCTGAAAAACTGCGTTGTAGTCCACATGACTCAGGTGTTCTTGAGGTCGGATTTCAGAACCACCGTTTTTACAAAAAACATGGAACATGTTCATTCTTTCCACCGTATTTTAGGTAAAAAAAAACGCATCCTGAATATTTCTATGTCGGATCCGCGTCCAAACCCCATAGAGATGAATGGGACTGTAAATGACTGTAAATCCGGTGGATAAAAATTACCTTAAATCCACATTGAAAACCGCATCAAAATACTCGTCTGGGTTGTCATATGTCGCCCAGACTAGAGTTATGGTTAGATGCTAGATAGACTATGAATTGACTTATGGTATTCAGGCAAGAAGATTATGGGATATTTACAGTAAACTGCAACTTTCCAATGGTCATATATTGCATTCATATAGAGTTTAATGTGTTGTGTGTAGGCCATAATACTGCATACTATTTTCCATCAACCACAAATGTAGATTGGAACTATGACCTTTAAAATGGGGTAGTCATATGAAGCATAACTGACATGGTTTGGACATCACATGAGGAATCTGAGGGGGTTATAAGTTTGGCTTCAAGAATTAAGTAAAAATTTCCAAACCTTGACTGGTGGTGGTCATAAACACTAATGTCATAAGCACAACTTTGCAGGATGTGGTGGCCAAAACCACCAGGACTGCCCCTAGAAGCGCCCCCAAATAGGCTGTTACTGCCCATTTTGAGGTGGAGCAAACACAAGCCCTCCCCCTTGGTGTGCCATAGACAGACCATGAGCCATAGGTTGTGCAGGCCTGACTTACATGCTTACTGCATTCTTGTTCCAAAAATTAAGACAAGGTATAGTCTTGAACCCTCTTGACTCCTGCCCCTAGTGCCCAAACTTGCCAGGTTGATGGTAAAATAATTATCGTCTTTTACTTACGTCTGTCTCTAGATATTTCTGGTAGAAATGTTATTGATGTCTAATTCATGTCCTATTGTTTCATAGATGCGGTGGGATTGTCCGATATTGGTCACGTGGAAAGCATTCAGGAGAAATCCCAATGTGCCCTAGAAGAGTACGTCCGAAACCAGTACCCTACCCAGCCCACCCGATTTGGTCGCCTTCTACTTCGCCTGCCATCGTTGCGTATTGTCTCGGCGCCAGTTATAGAACAGCTCTTTTTTGTGCGTTTAGTTGGAAAGACGCCCATTGAGACTTTAATCCGAGACATGCTCTTGTCTGGGTCCAGTTTTAACTGGCCTTATATGCCTATGCAGTAAAGAGGTTCTTCCCAAACCCTTGGACTTCTAGTGTCCATAAACCAGTCCACGAAGCAATGAACCAGTTTGCTTTCCACCAACCACTTCGGCATAAAAAAAAAATTCCGGAAGACCTTGGAGCCAAAAATTGTGTTGGGTCAACAAAACTGGTCTGCTCTTCAGTAGGACAAACACTGCTCTTTCGTAAGGATTATGGCTTTTGTAACAAATCAGAATTTCATACTTATTGTCAAGATCAAACGGCCCAGTTGGGGGGCTTCATTTACATCAACGAAAAATGAGACGCAACTCAAGTTCCTCAAGATGATCAAAGTGTCAATTTATGTCTGAATGATCCTTGAGACTTCTCGGAAACACAATGGTTTCATTCGGACCCAGTTAACCGTGGTAAATATTTGCATCCATTACTCGGCCTGGTCCAGCAAGGGTTCTGCCAAGAGGACGTGCACTTTTTTATAGGAGTTTGCAGAATTTTTGAAAACATTCAATGTTGGACATGGCGAGAATTAACCCACATATGGACTTGAAATGATATATAAAAAACAAGACTATAACGAATGTACACTTGTAAGATGGCTCCAGGAAGTCAAAGACTGGCTAGCACTGCAATTCACAACATAAAGCACTGAAGAAGCCTTGCCCACGTCATCCCCTGTAGGGGTGTCTAACAAGAGACTATTTATAAAAGGAAAGATGGGGACTGCCTGCTTTTTTCAATAAATTTATTTGTATTTCCATCTTCATCCCCCTTTTCCTATTTGTTTTTCCTTATATAAGTATGTTTGGACGATATTTTTGGTGTGTGAATTGGGGTATTTTTTTGGTAACCTGGCGGCAAAATCTTGTTTATTTTGCTGGTTGATCTGGCTAATTATTAAATACAGTATCAATTATTAATCCGGACTTCTTGCATTATTTATATATATATATATATATAAAAAGTTTAATGGCTAAATAGATATATATATGACGTAGATACTGTATATAGATAGATATAAGGGAAACAGATAGATAAATAGATATGAGATAGATTAGATAGATAGATATGAGATAGATATGAGATAGATATGAGATAGATAGACAGATATGAGATAGATAGATATGAGATAAATAGATAGATATGAGAAAGATAGACAGATATGAGATAGATAGATAGATAGATAGATAGATAGATATGAGATAGATAGATAGATAGATAGATAGATAGATAGGAGATAGATAGATAGATATGGGATAGATAGAAATGAGAAAGATAGACAGATATGAGATAGATAGATAGATATGATATAGATAGACAGATATAGATAGATAGATAAGATATAGACAGTAGTAGATAGATAGATAGATATTGTAGATATGAGATAGATATGAGATAGATAGATGAATAGATAGATAATATGAGATAGATAGAAGATATGAGATAGATAGATAGATATGAGTAGATAGATAGATATGGGATAGATAGATATGAGAAGATAGACAGATATATAGAGAATAGATAATAGATAGATATGAGATAGATAGACAGTATCAGATAGATAATGATAGATAGATATGAGAAGATAGATATAGATATGGGATAGATACATAGATAGATAGATAGTATAGACAGATAGATAGATTTGATATAGATAGATAGAGATAGATAGATAGATAGATAGATAGATAGTATAGATAGATATGAGACAGATATGAGATACATGGATATGACATAGATAGATAGATAGATAGATAGATATGGGATAGATATGAGATAGATATGAGATAGATAGATATGGGATAGATATGGGATAGATATGGGATAGATATGGGATAGATATGAGATAGATAGATAGATAACACATAGATTTTACTCACAATTGGAGCATTATTATGAAACTGGCCGTTTGACCAGGGCATTTTTGCACTAGTCCTGACACCTTTTCCGGGGCCATCACTAACTATCACCATTTCTACTAGACGTTCAAATAGACAAAGACATCATGTTTGGCCTCCAGCAAAATATGACAAGAGCTGTCAAAAAACACAGGCAAGACCAGAAGGCGTCTCGGAGCAATCCCATCAAACTGTAGAGTTTACTCTAAATTGCAGTAAATTGTCCCAAAATTCCCCCTATTACCGATACAAGCACAAAATAAGCAACCATTGGGAGCTGAGTGAGATCTGAGATGATGTCTTATAGCTGCTGTACGTCTCTGTGTGCGGCTCCAATATAATGGGTTTCATTTTTCACCCTTGTATCTGAATACGTTGGACTTATACATTTTACAGACTATCTATCAAGGGAATCGATAGAACACGTCCTGCCTCAAAGTCGCTTGAGATACATTAGTCCAGTTCTATTCCTAGATCGTTCTAAAGTAGGTCACAAATGAAACAACGTGTAATAGCTTATGAAGAACTGATCATATTATGTACAGGTTCCAAGCTCCCAGGAAAAAAGCTGTAAGGATAAAATGTACTTCATTTAGCGGTGCCCAAAATTGATGAAGAACCATAAGTTGGGGTACGTTACCAGCAGTGAGACCCAGGCCTCGGTTTCCATGTTCTTGTTCCTCTAAGCCGGTCATGTAGAACATACAGTACCATGCGAGATACATATGGCAGCCACTGAAAATTCGTATATTGGTAGAATGATGTATGTTCTCAATGGCTTCAATACATCAGCATATAGATGTCCAATGCTTATCTATGAAGCATCTACTTGTAGGTTCCAGATCAGCACTGCAGGATTTATGACATCGACATCTGGATAAGATTCAAGGATAAAACTGTTGACATATCACAGAATGTATTTAAAGGTGCTCATTCCCCTTCCACAGCTGTCAGCTGAGCACTCATCCATAGGACAGCTTTTGCTCCCAATTCCCCCATGGACATGCATGCTCAGGTTGTTTGAGCAGACATATGTTTTCAATGAGGTGAGGAAAGAAAGCTGCCACCAGATACCTGGCAGCGCTTATCTCTAGGGAGGACAAAAGGATCAGGCGTTGAAATTCGACGCCTGATCCTTTTGTTTTAACAGGGTTTAACATGGTGAAGACTGATTTAGAGGTATTGGTTTAGCACCGTATAGACTATCTAGGAGGTAATGATTACATCTTGGTAAAGACTTCTCCCCCCCACCCTCGATATTGTATGTCAGGTCAATCCAAAGGCTCCTAAACACCTTACATAGTAGGTTGGTCCAACCAATATTGGTGGATTGGACCAAATTTTCTCCAATGTACGTCAAGCTGCGGTGCTTCTTGGTGCAATCTCAGCTTGGGGGAAAATATAGAAAGCAAAGGTCTTTGCAAATGAGAAGACCAGATTAGAGGGGTTTTCTTAGGAGGCAATATCAGCTTTTCTGGCTGCTGTCGCCATGCTGTGATTTGAAGAGGGTGGTGCTTGCAGCCGTCCCTCTTCATTCACTTCTATGGGAGTTCCGAGTATAGTAGAGTGTGTGTGCTTGGAGAATGTGTGGCTATTGGGTGCCTTTCTCCCCTGCAAACCCCGGCACTCAACGGAGTTGGCCACCTAGATGGCACTTTGGTTGAAATTTGGCCTGACAAACCATTCTGATGCCAAGTGCAAGTATTTGGGGCTCTGTCCGCTTCGGTGGTGGAGCCCACTGATTGTGACCTCATGCGGATGCCTTCTGGATCCCTATCTGCTTCGGCAGTGGGGGTCATCGATTGTATCCTTGTGCAGGTACCTTCTGGTCCGGCGGGGAAACATTTTTGTTCTAGGTTTGTAGGGGCCCATTACTTTTAAGTATGGGTCTGCGATAGACCGTATCCTCAATGCACTGTTTTTGTGTGGCACTTTTGTTGCACTTTTTTTGTGTGCATTTTGGGTGTTTTCGAAGCACATATTAGGGCTTTAGAAAAAAAAAAAAAAAAAAAGTGTGTGTGCTTGGCTATTTTTGGAAGCTTCTATAGAAGTGAATGGAGGGGATGGACGCAAATGCCGCCCTTCTCAAACCACAGGCATGGCCGGATCACAGCTACCAGCAAAGCTGATTTCACGTAGTAAGAAAACCCCTTTAACCTCTTAACGACCGCGCACCGTCTTTTGGCGTCGGCCGGCGCGGGCCGTTCGTCTGCAGCGACGTCTTTTGGCGTCGCTGCAGACGTCGGGGTTTGCGGTAACCCTTTGATTGCAGCGGTGCGTTACCGCAGCGCAATCAGAGGGTTCCCCTGCGCTGTCGGGTGATCGAAACACCCGGTCACCCGACAGAGCCCGGGTAACGGCTGTACAGTCAGCCCTGGGGACCTAGAGTGGCCTCAGAGCTGTCTGTGTACTAAGCCAGTGACTAGGACACACTGTGTGGTGTCCTGATCACTGCCTGTGTCCAAGTGACACAGATTATAATGTATTAGCATATATGAATATGCTAATACATTACTAAGTGTTTTAAAAAAAAAAAATGTGAAACAGTTCTCCCTTCATGGGATTTCAAAAAAAAAAAAAAAAAAGGAAAAAACATAAAAAGTGTAAAAAAAATGAATAAAAAAATAAATAATAAAATAAAAATAAATATTTAATAAAAACTAATTGTGCATATATTACACACACAAAAAAACCTACACATATTAGGTATCCACACGACCGTAATAACCTGTAGAATTAATCTAACAAGTTATTAAGTGTGAAATGTGAATGGTGTAAAAAAAAATTAAAAAAAAAAAAGATAAAAAAAAAAAAAAAAAAAATCTGCAATTATTTATAAGTGAACTTAAACTATTCCGCCATAAAGTACAACTTGTCCCGAATAAAACGAGGCCTCATCCAACTGCGTCATTGAAAAAATAAAAATGTTACAACTGTTGAAACGCAAGGAGGCAAAAACTAAAAAAAAATTCTGGTCATTAACTACTTTTCAGGCGTGCAGCTTAAGGGGTTAATATCAGATATCTCAAGGCTCACATATACTTTTAGGGCAACATTTGCGAAAATTGGCGCTGCCACGGCAGTTTTTAGGTGCATTTAATCAGTGTAAAGTTCGCATGAAAGTACAATACTTTCAAAAATCTAGCGTCTGGTATACCTTGCATAGTAAAGTTAATGTGCCTAGAACGGTGCATTGCGCAATCGAGGTGCATAGCGTTAAAGAGGCGCATAATGTATCATTACTAGTGTGTGTAATGCGCCTCAATAGGTGCATTGCATTATGGAGGCGCACAGCGTATCATTGCTACTATATCTAATGTGCCTTTTTAGGTGCATTACAATATGTCGTGCCCGGTGTATAATGCACATAGTTTTGATATATAGTAAGGATTGTCAAAGACAGACCATGGCGTCATAGTTATGTCTGAGTAAAGACTGCAAATAACAACGGTTTATAGGAAGAGAGCTGGACTCTCCAGCGCTCTCTATTGGATGTAGCAATCCTCAAGCCACACTCGGCACCTCTCACCTAGCTAGCCAGAAAGTTCTACTCTGCACTGATGAGGGGCAACATCCCGAAACAGCTGTCTGCAGATGAACTACACTGGCAATGGCTTGAATCTTTGTCACCAGGGCTGGGACGATAGGTAAGCGAAGGTGGGTGCCACTTTATCCCAGGCAGGAAGGAGCCATGGAGTTGGCTGTATTTTCCATTGCGGGGTAGAGGGTTGGTGCTATGTGCCTTATTTGCCGAGGGCACCAGAATACCTCGTCCCAGTCCCGTTTGGTACATTCCAAGGCTCAACTGCTGAATCCAATGGACAGTTTTTTTTCCATAAGCTTTTTTATATGCCAAATACCCAGTGAGGTGGAAAAGGCGATTAAATCCTCACTCACCACATGGTGCTCAGTCTCCCCCATGAGATATATTACCTGTTTGTAAGTAAAGTCTGGTTATGAGGTAACAGCTGTATCAGAGTAAAATTGTCCATGGTGTAAAGTGATATCACCATTACTTTATGGATGGCCTTTATCATTACATAACCATTACTTCTACAATAGTCATTACTATGAAGGCATAATCCTGTGGACATAGTAATGGCCATACCAAAGTAAAGACTATCCAAGTGGTCATTGTTTACCAGTATGATTTTTAGATAATGGTTTGGCACAGTAAAGACTAGTAGGTAATGATTATATCTTGGGAAAGACTCATCATGGGGTAACAGTTATGTCTTAGTAAAGACTATTTCCATCTGTTCGTGGTCTATCAAAATGAGAAGGACGCCCATCGAGATGACCCTCATGGGGACCTGTGCGTGAAAACTGTTGGAAAAATGAAACTGGAGCACAGACAGCATACACTCAATCCATTAGCCAATGGCTATGATCTGGTGGGATGGGGGCTACTACGACTGGAAATCACGGCCCCGCTAAAGCCTTCTTCCGCCACAGTGCAAATCTTCTTCCGCCTGTTCTTCTATTGAGGACTTAGGTGTTGGATCAGTGTTTATCTGGAGCCTCTTCCTAAACTAGTCCATCAAGGGTGGTAGGCGATATATCTCTGGGTTTCATCTGCTCTCACAAGCCTCACCGCCGATGCAGAATTGTTATCTAAAGGAGGTAGGTAACCCTAAAGACTGTTTATGAGGTAATGGTTATTATATAATAAGGACTATCCATAAGGTGTGCCTGGAGGATGGTTATGGTGGGAATAAACATCATGGTTATGGCATTCAGAAGATTGTAACACAGCAGCAGGCTTGGACTGGCCAACAGGGGAATAGGGTAAACTCCTGGTGGGCCCCTGAGCATGGTAGACCTGGTGTTGTTTTTTAACTACATATACATCTTCAGAAGAGGAAAAAAGTATAGAAAGAGAGGCAAAAAGCAAGAGGCAGAGTATAGGAGGCATCTACAGTCATTTACAGTAGCTGTAGGGTAGGTCCCTAAAATAAGCTCCACCGGTGGACCTAGAAACAACTCAGCTGGTTGCCCTACTACAAAAACTATTCTAGAGGACTGCTAATATCCATGCAGTACAAGAACATCCATAGAAGCATAGAAGACAGTTATGTCTTAGTAAAGACTATTTCCATCAGTTCGTGGTCTATCGAAATGAGAATGACACCCTTCGAGATGACCCTCATTGGGACCTGTGCATGAAAACTGTTGGCACAGTGAAACTGGAGTACAGACAGCATACACTCAATCCATTGGCCAATGGCTATGATCTGGTGGGATGGGGGCCAGTACGACTGGAAATCACGGCCCCGCTAAAGCCTTCTTCTGCCACAGTGCAAATCTTCTTCTGCCTGTTCTTCTATTGAGGGCTTAGGTGTTGTCTGGAGCCTCTTCCTAAACTAGTCCACCAAGGGTGGCAGGCGATATATCTTTGGGTTTCATCCGCTCTCACAAGCCTCACCGCCGATGCAGAGTTGTTATCCGAAGGAGGTAGGTAACCCTAAAGACTATCTATGAGGTAATGGTTATTATATAATAAGGACTATTTATAAGGTGTGGCTGGAGGATGGTTATGGTGGGAATAAACATCATGTCTATGGTATTCAGAAGACTGTAACACAGCAGCAGGATTGGACTGGCCAACGGGAATAGTGGAAACTCCCGGTGGGCCCCTGAGCATGGTAGACCTGGAGTTGTTTTTTAACTACATATACATCCTCAGAAGAGGAAAAAAGCAGAGAAAGAGAGGCAAAAAGCAAGCGGCAGCGTATAAGATGCATCTACAGTCATTTACAGTAGCTGTAGGGTAGGTCCCTAAAATAAGCTCCACCGGTGGGCCCAGAAACAACTCAGCTGGTGGGCCCATAGAGTCAACTCCAACTATGAGCCCCAGGCACCCTAGTCCCAGAGACTGAACTTGAGCTGAAGGTCACGTCAGCTTCATGCTCTAGTTATTGGCAATTATTAATATAGTGGTTATGGGCTATGCTCTATATGCTCTATAGTATACCGTATCTGTATTATGCTCTGAACATAGATATCTGCACTTGGATAATTTCCTGTTTCTCGACATTTTCGAGAGATTTCTTGTACAGACAAGAGCCTGATAGGAATCAGATAACAATAATTAACTGATGGAAATGAATGTTGGATGTAACAGGCTCCCGAGAGCAGGACATTTTAGGAGTTAATTTATAAAGCAGCATAGAAACGTCTCTGGCACCCGCTCTCCTCTTGGTATACGTTAAAATACCTTTTAGTCAGAATTTATTGTCATAGACAGAAGGTGCATAAAATTACTCCAGTGACAGAATGGACGAAGCAAGAGGAGGGGGGTGGAGGGAGGTGTGAAAGGTCCTTATTAGTGGAATGGACTGAGTGGAGGTCATCGGTGCAGTAACCCCATCTTTTAATTGGGTATATGCTTGCAACAGCCATGAGAATGGGCGCCATATGCATACTGAGGGGTTAGTATCGGTGTGGTTGGTGTCACTGGGTCGGCTTTATGTGTGATCACATTGAGGAGGGTGGAATGCAACTCAAGGAGCCGGGGTGGACTTGTTTGGTTGCTAAGAGACAGAAGCGCTAAGTGGTCTCACTCTGGGCTTGAGAGATGACCTTGATGTAGACCGCCTGTCAGGTGCAGAAAGACTCGTTTGATTCATTGACATGTTGCCAAATGAGGTCCCATAGTCTTTGGGAAAGGGTGTCTAGATGCTAAGAAAGGGGGAGAAATGAATAAAAAATACATATATGTGTTATGTACAATTATAAATTATAAAATGTTCATTTACAATAAATATATCGAACTATTATAATGAACTAATTACTTAATACACATTTTAGGAAAAAATTAAATCTATAATCTATATATTAATATATCTATAATCTATCTGTACATACATATATTTATCTATTATATATTACTACAACTTTCTACATTAAGTATTAATTAGAATAACGAATCCAAAAATTGTGTTATTTTAATTTAAATATTGTTATTATTTTATAATTATTATTTATCAATGTCATTTTATTATTACAACTTTATTATTACTTTTATTGTTTGTATTTATTATTTACATGTTATTATTATTGTCATTATTGTTATTAATTTATTATTTATTATGATTATTTTATTATTATTGTTATAAGTTTATCATAATTATCATTATTATTACTATTATTTTCATTACTATCTCATTAAAATTATTATTATTTTATAACTATTTTTATTGGTATTAGTTTATCTCATCATCAATATTATAATTAGTGGTATTGATTTATTATATTATTATTACTATTATTATTTTATAATAATTTTTTTGTGTATTAGTTTATCATCATCATCATCATCATTATTATAATAATTAGTGGTATTGATTTATTATATTATTATTACTATTATTTTATAATTTTTTTTTATTGGTGTTAGTTTATCATCATCATTGTTATTAATATAATTATTGGTATTGATTTATTATTATATTATTATTATTGTTATTTATAATTATTATTATGATATGTTTAAACAGGGCTGCGTCAGTTTTCCAGCGTGCTTTGAGCCAAGAAACCTGTCGCAGCTCTGTTCGATAGATATATGAACAGTCGTACACCAAAACTTGCCGCATTATGCGCCAAACTTGACACATTTGAATGCGCCAAAGACATATGCCAAAGATATGCACCAAAGACATGCGCCAAAAAACATGTGCCAAAGATATGCGCCAAAGATATGCACCGAAGACATGCGCCAAAGACATGTGCCAAAGACATGTGCCAAAGATATGCGCCAAAGATATGCGCCAAAGATATGCACCGAAGACATGCGCCAAAGACATGCGCCAAAGACATGTGCCAAAGATATGCGCCAAAGGCATATACCAAAGACATGCACCAAAGGTATGCTATGCTATACAAGGCATACCACACGCCACATGTATGACCCACATACGACAGGTTCATACAAACTGTTCCATCCTACACTCCTCTATATCGATGTAGAACTGGCGTGCCGGCGCCAAGTTTTATACATGTCACCCATAATTTTTTGTATTATTTTTAACGAGTAATTGTCGTCATGTTTATCAGACCAATGGCATATTATTACAAGAAAAAAAAAATCACTGTGTATTTAGGCCAGCAGTGCTGTGTATAACTGAGGAATATAGTATATCAATGATGACATCCAAGGAAATCTACTTACACAGCAGGTTTTAGTGCAAAAGTTTACAAGCTCTCTAAATGATAGTTGTGCTTTGTTTATTTTTGGAGAAAGGGAAGTGCATGGGGAAAGGGGGTGCATTATAATAATAATCTGACGATAGGGAATAGCTACTAATGGAATTCCCAAATATATTATTCAAGGGGTTGTCTCACTACATTGATTCCTCTTACCTCAGTCCTGTTTTCTTGGTTTCATTTTGAATTCAGAGGAGTGTTTACTGGATTCTACTAGGCTGCAGTAGAAGCCAGGTCTGTAGCTATAGCAACGAGTGCTGGCAGCCTATCAGAAGAGATCAGACAGGTCTGTAGCTATAGCAACCTGAGAAGATGATGTAGCCCATACAAGAGGGGATATGTAGGAATAGGTAGGACACTATTAATGGACACATATTGCAAAGTGACTTGTTTTTGCAAGATCTTTAACATAAAAAACAATCTCTTTAATGTTGTCTAATGTAAGCAGCTGACTGTAGATATATATATATATATATATATATATATATATGGATACAGTCCGCATGGATGCATATAAACAGAAATACCAAAAGAAAAGAAGGAAGACAGGCGCACAAATAGTGAAGCTAGTTTAGAACACAAAAATCAGGCAAGTAGCATATATCCTTTACCTGATCGGGTTGTGCAACATTAGAGGCACAACACCCACTTTAGCCAGTATCCAAGAATAGGAATGGTTTCTCCGCTCCGTCCCACACGGCAGCCACACGATCCTTCAATACCCGAAATCAGCTGAGATCGGGTCAATGTACAGAATAAAAAATAAAAAACAGGATCTATTGGCGCCAAATGTTAAGAGATTATTGGGTATAACCAATGATTTAAAAGACTTTATTAAGAAGCTCGGAATATCCGACACTTCCAAACATTAAAAGATTATTTACCCAATAATCTCAACATTTGGCGCCAATAGATCCTGTTTTTTATTTTTTATTCTGGATGCATATAAATATATCTCCACTGAAGCTGATCAAGAGCATTTTTGCTTGAAACGCGTCTGTTGGGTGCATAGGGTTGGCTTATGTATACATGGCTGTTTTTTAACATGTCATAATAAATAGTATGTTTTAAATCCCGGGCGAAGAAGTTGTTTTCGGCGCATCCCGTACTCTGGTATTCCATCGGCACTTCAGAAATCTGTTTTACTTCTTAACGGGAAAACCTCTCTTATCAGGCCCGTCAGTTTTTAGCCATCTCCAGACTTTAGGTGGAGTTGTCCTTTAAACGCCCTGCACTATCTATACTTTAAAATTCCATCTCCCATCCATATGTAGGTGTCCATAGACTTCAGTGCTGTCTGGAATGAACTTCACATCAGCTGCAGCAGCCGGCGACTGGAGATTTATAATATCTCTGTGAGTTCCGATAAATGGGCTAACAATTCTCATCTGACAGATGTCTGATTCATCACTGTTGTCTTCCCACATCTTCATCTAAGCCAACGAGTCCACATTGACTTAAACAGTGTGAATCAGCGGTGATTAATGGCCACGTTATAGCAGAGGCTGGCTCCATCTGTAATTTAGGGGGCAGTCACATTGTGCTGAATACTGTTTTTGCAGTCATACTATATAGTATATTATGAAGTCATTTATTCAGGACAAGTATATTGATGCTCCTAGCCGAGATTCTCCAGCATACAATAGCGTAAAGGATCCAGATTGCAAGGTCCATACTACAAGTCTGGGCCATTTTAACAAGAGGGCATGGGGGGCAATTGCCCTGGGCCCATCAAGACAAGGGACAACTCTTAGTAATGGGCTCTGTAGTTCTATCTCAGATCTCTGGTGTCATTGGAAGACAATGGACATCTTGTTTTATGAAGAATGGTTCCCTTTATCAAGCAAAATGCATAGTTAAACAGTTCAAGTCAAGAAGTAAATAGTCGACTCAAAGTTATGACCTAAAAAGCAATGTGTAAACTGGAATTTGCATTGCTTGATTTGCACCATGGAGGCAGTGTCGGACTGGAGTGCCTAGGGCCCAACAGTGGAATTTCATTCTGGGGCCCACCAGTGGAGTTTATTCTGGGGGCCCACCAGTGGAGTTTATTCTGGGCCCACCAGTGGAGTTGATTCTTGGGAACCACCAGTGGAGTTGATTCTTGGGGTCCACCAGTGGAGTTGATTCTCGGGGTCCACCAGTGGAGTTGATTCTCGGGGGCCACCAGTGGAGATGATTCTTGGGTGTCACCAGTGGAGATGATTATTGGAGCCCACCAATGGAGTTGATTCTGGGGCTCACCAGTGGAGTTTATTCCTGGGGCCCACCAGTGGAGTTGATTTTAGGGGTCCACCAGTGGAGTTGATTCTCGGGGGCCACCAGTGGAGCTGATCCTTGGGGCCACCAGTGAAATTGATTCTTGGGGCTCACCAGTGGAGCTGATTATTGGAGCCCACCAACAGAGTTCATTCTGGGGCTCACCAGTGGAGCTGATTATTGGAGCCCACCAGTGGAGTTGATTCTGGGGCCCATCTGTGGAGTTGATTCTAGAGCCCATCAGTGGAACTGGTTCTAGGGCACAGCAGTGGAGTTGATTCTGGGGGCTGCCAGTGGAGTTGATTCCAGGGGCCCACCCTACAGCTACTGTACCTGCCTCTCTCAAGGTTGTATTTGCAGTTTAAAAGAAACTCCAAGGCTACCATGGTCAGGGGCCTACCGGGAGTTTCCCCTGTGGGCCAGTCCAAGCCTGCATGGCGGTAAATAGGCGCAAAGCTTGATCAGGATCGGCCCAAAAATGTGTAAGCTTTGTGACACTAGGGGTAGTTGTCTGTACAGGAACTAGAAATTTCTCCAAACACTGAAGTCCCTGTGAATGAATTACCATTGCCATAACGGAGCACCATGGGCTGACTCAAGGAAGTGACTCCATGGCCTCCTTTAACTGCTTCAAAAATGTTTTAGTCAAGCTTTAATAAGTTATCTGTCTTATGTATTAGGTCTGGATAGGTTTGTACTCTACTGGACTTCTTTGGTCCTGTTGTTATTGGTCTCCATTAGCAAGTCAGACTCTGGACCAGTGGTAATTGTCAACATAAACAAGGAAGTCCACTTTTGAATGGAAATTCCTATTTGCTGGATGGGGCTACTGACAACTACTCATGGGTAGTTTCCTGCTTCTATGGATGTTCTTGTACTGCATTGATATTAGCAGTCCTCTAGAGTAGTTTTGGAAGAAGGGCTCTAGTCACATACAAGGATCTTTAATGGGTTGGACAATGACTTACAGGAAAGCTGATCTCCTGCCGAAGAAATTAGATGGAAACAAGAATGTAAAAACGATCTACATTTTCTTCTGGAGTTGGGGCTCTACTGACTAGTTTTACACATGGGTAGTTCCCTGCTTCTATGGATGTTCTTGTACTGCATGCATTTTAGCAGTCCTCTAGAGTAGTCTTTGTAGCAGATCTCTAGATATGTCCAAGGGTTGGACGTTGACTTACAGGAAGTAGAGATACAGCTTTGTTCTTTCTAGAGGAGAGCACATTTACATATCCTTTTTCCCAGACAGCATTGCCTGGCCTATAAAACTCTCCTCCAGGACCAACAATTTTCTCCCTAGAAGGACCTTGATAAAGTGGACAACTACTAGATGTATGGGCTGTATGGATTTTTAGAACCAGGGATGGACCATAGCCATACACCTTAAGTAAAGTTTACTTTTAATTATATATCTGCAGGAATCTAGGGTTCCTAAACCATCTACTTCCAAAAGTGCCTATTAATTGCTAATGACAAAAGTAGCTCAGATTTAGTCAACATAGAAGATCTAGTCAGTCATGCCGAAGTCTTGCAAGGATTAAGCTGCCAGTCGAATTTTCTTCCCCTCTTCGAAGCTGATTGATACAGCTGCCTGCTAAGATTTATATGAAATTAAACTAGGTATAAATCAGACTTAAGTAATACAGAAGTCGTCCCGCCAGCTGTTCCCTTTAAAATGATAACATCTACCCAATCCATCTTCATAGGGTATTATCTCAGGTCCCATCGAGGCAGCTCTCACATCAGCCCCCAGATCCCAAGGAACATTATAATATTCAGTGTTAAGTGACATGGGCTGGAGCGTTGGCCGCTGGAAGAGGCAGAAACGGTGATGGCCTTTTGTGGTATTAGCTATGTTAATGTGCAAGTGAAGGATTAGCGAGCAGGGGATTCTACTCCATTAGTAGATTAGTGACTCCATAATGGAGTTTATAAATTATACGGTGTCAGTTGCCACATTAAGGGGGAAAAAATGAGAGGGGGAGGGATATTTTTCTAGGACACAGAGGAACTGGGCTGTGATGGTCAAGAGTAAAATTGTTGCGTAGTGCACATGGGTTAAAAATCAGTAGTGAGATAGATGGTTGCTAACGGTCTACTTTTTACAGGTCCTTATTATGGACCTATGGTTGCTCTGGTTCATCTACATGGCACTGTAGCCTCTTCTAGAAGCAATGCATTTAGGGGACAAAACCCTTGTGGTGTAACATACAGTAGTAACATTCCTTATTATCATTAAAGGGGTTGTCTCAATATAGGGATTGCTGCTTTTTATGTTAAAGATCTTGCAAAAACAAGTCACTTTGCAATATGTGTCCATTAACAGTGTCCGACCTATTCCTAGATATCCCCTCTTGTATGGGCTGCATCAGCTCCTCAGGTCACTATAGCTACAGACCTGTTCAATCTCTCCCGATAGGCTGCAACACTGGTTGCTATAGCTACAGACCTGTTCTATCTATCCCGATAGGCTGCCAGCACTGGTGGGTATAGCTACAGATCTGTTTGATATCTCCTGATAGGCTGCCAGCACTGGTTGCTATAGCTACAGACCTGTTCTATCTCTCCTAATAGACTGCCAGCACTGGTTGCTATAACCACAGACCTGTTTAATCTCTCCTGATGGACTGCCAGCACTGGTTGCTATAGCTATAGACCTGTTTGATCTATCCTGATAGGCTTCCAGCACCGGTTGCTATAGCTACAGACCTGGCTTCTACTGCAGCCTAGTAGAAGCCAGTAAACACGCCCCTGAATTAAAAATGAAACCAAGAAAACAGGACTGAGGTAAGATGAATCAATGCAGTGAGACAACTCCTTTAACTTATACATTGTGAACAAATAGGTTTGAAGCAATAATGTGTAGTCAATATCAAAAGTGTAAAGGTACAACACAGCCAGAATAGGCCCATAGCCCCTTGGTCAGTTGAATGACTCTTTAAAGTGGTTTGCCCAAAATGATGACTTATCACCTATCCGCCGGAAGATAGCCATGTAGAGTGCTCAACACTCGTCGGCAGTCCCACAGAGTTTGAATGGAAAAGCAGTGCATGTACTCGACTGGAGCACCATTCAAACAGTTGGACCCCCATTCTCATGATGGGTAGGAGTCCTACAATTTGGACCCCCTCAAATCAGACACTTACATATCACCTATCTGGTAGAATGGTCATAAACGGTCTTTAAGATAGAACCAATGTAAGGGTTGGATGCATGTGATAAGTGCTCTTTATTAAAGAGATTGTCTAGTGAAAAAAAAAATTCTAAATAAAATCTCAAAGTTTTTGTAATGTACTGTTATTACATTTTTGGTGGGCTTTCTACGGTACTACATGAATTATTTGATAATAAGAAGCTCAGTAAGGCTATGGACACACGGCACTGACAAAATACTGGCCGGATTATCTGTTTTTTAACAAGGTTTTCTGGCCTTGGTTTGCGGATTTAGCCATCCCCCTTTACATTGAACAGTTCATGTTCCACCCAAAAACCGAGAGGAAGAATGAACATGTTCTAAGTTTTTTAGACGGTCGGATTTGGCATCAGAAAATCCGAGCTCTGTAGACTACTGCTTGGATTTTCTACTTAAAGGGGCTGTCTCACTACATTGATTCATCTCACCTCAGTCCTGTTTTCTTGGTTTCACTTTGAATTCAGGGGCGTGTTTACTGGTTTCTACTAAGCTGGTAGAACCCGGGCTGTCTATAGCGACCAGTGTTGGAGCCTATCAGGAGAGTCAAACAGGCCCTGTAGCATAGCAACCAGTGCTGACGGCCCCTTTAAAAAGGGGGGCGAATGTCTTACTATAGAAACCAGTGGGGCGCTATCAGAAGAATTGAAAGGTCTGTAGCTATAGCAACCATGTGGCAGCCTATCAGGAGGATTGAACAGGTCGAGCTATAGCAACCATGTGGCACCCTACGGGAAGTTTGAACGGGGTCTGTACTTACAACCAGTGCGGGCAGCCTATCAGGAGGTTGTAATGTCTGTACTAAAAAACCAGTGCGGCAGCCTATCAGAAAAGTTGAACGGGTCTGTAGTATAGCAACCGGTTGGCGCTTATCCAAGATTGAACGGGGTCTGTATAAAAGACAAGTTGGCAGCCTATCGGGAAAGAGTGAAACAGCTGTACTATAGAACCGTGTTGGCATTTAAACACAGAATTGAACAGGTCTGTACTATAAGACCATTTTGGGCGCCTATCAGGAAAGAGGTGAACATTTTCTGTAGCATTGAGGCTGAACAGCCCATACAAGAGGGGAATTGGAATAGGTAGGCCCGTTAATGGACAATATTCAAAGTGATTTTTTTTTCAAGATTTTTAACATAAAAAAAGACTTTTCCCTTGTAGTGGGGACAACCCCTTTAAGTCTATGAGGACAGTTGACAGTCGGTATTCAGACAGTTTTCAAATCCGTCTGAAAATCTGACTGAAAACCAGTGCCGTGTGGACATACTCTAATTCTCTTTGTGTCTAGACACACAGGAAACAGTTCTGTGTTGAACCCAGGAGATCAGATGACCAAAGGAGTTTGACTTTTCTTGATCCTGCTTTCCAAGGGAGTGTGCACTAGGACAGAGATTGGAAGGCAGGATATAGACAAAGTACAGCAAAAGGACCCTAAGGCTTGTAGATTTACAGGACAAATTAAAACTGTTTTTTTTTTAAACGGAAAGGGCTCATCTGCAAGGGGGAGGTAATACGCACAGGAAAAGTAAAAATTACACAACAAAAACATTACAGGGGTTGTTGTTTCCTGGACAATCCATTTAACCCAAAACAGGAAATGCTGCTGCTCATCTGCAGAGAGTACAAATTAGAAAGTACAAATCACACAAAAAACATTACAGGGGTTGTGGTTTCCTGGACAATTCATTTAACCTAATTACTTTTTCAACACAAATTATATCATAGCTATGGTAGTCAGCAAGCACCCCAAAACTTCTGTAGTCAGTGACCCCGGTCAGTGACCCAATCTGTCTTGGACTGAACATACTTGTAGTGCCCCAGAAAGAGAGACTGTTCGTATCATGCCCCCCGGTCATTCCCTTTGGGGGGTTGACCAACCTGTTTGGACAAAATTTATTTGTAGTGCCCCGAAAGAGAGACAGTTCGTAGTCAATGCCTCGGTCTACCCATTGGGGGTTGACCAATCTGTTTGGACTGAAGATACGTAGTCCCCCAGGAAAGGGACTGTTTTGTGCAATGACCCCGGTCATTCCCAATGGGGTTGACCCAATCTGTCTTAGACGGAACATACTTGTAGTGCCCTGAAAGAGGATGTTCTGTGTCGGACCCCGGTCATACCCATTGGGGTTGACCCAATCTGTCTTAGACGGAACATACTTGTAGTGCCCCAGAAAGAGAGACTGTTCTGTAGTCAGTGACCCCGGTCATTCCCATTGGGGTTGACCCAATCTGTCTTGGACGGAACATACTTGTAGTGCCCCAGAAAGAGAGACTGTTCTGTAGTCAATGACCCCGGTCATACCCATTGGGGTTGACCCAATCTGTCTTGGGACTAAACATACTTGGTGTCAGAAAGAAGATGTTCTGTAGTCATGCCCCGGGGGTTTTCCCTTGGGGGTTGCCCCCAATCTGTCTTGGACGAACTATTGTGTGCCCCAAAAGAGAGACTGTTCTTAGTCAGTAAACCCCCGGTCTTCCCATTGGGTTCCCCCAAAATCTGTTTGGACTGAACATACTTGTAGTGCCCCAGAAACAGGGTCACAGTCACAGTCCCATTTTTCAAAAAGTTTCTCTCTCATTGAAGAACTTGTACAATTAGTCACCAACTTTAGAAGGTTTAAGATAAGAAGAAGAGGTGATGTCTCACCAAGTCCCCCTCCTTAGGAGTCAACCCTACTCAACGCAATGGCTTGGATGTGCTAATTGTGTGAAGTCCATGCACCTGTGCTGCAGAATTCGGCTGCATGTTTTTCCTTTGAAACAGTTGAGTGAGCTTCTTTCTTTACTTCCTTCCTAATTAGTATTTTTCCACCTCCACAGATCATTGTTGAATAACTTTTTGTTTGATCTCACAATTAATGAGCAGGCAGCCCGACAATTAGTCTGTGGCTACATTTGATGGAATTAATGAGAGGTCCGTGCTCTTACCAAGTAACAGATGTAGCCCAGTGCTGGTGCACTGATCTGTAATTCTTGCAGAAATCCGTCTGCCACTAGAAGATGGCATCTGAATAAGATACAGGGGAATGCATTCTAACACCTGCCAGATCTGATATAGGCTCTAAACCTGACGAGGTTGTCACCGCTGATTAGCCTTCAAGTGCTAATTGTCCAGCTGTGCGAGAATAATCTTACTGAGCACAATGTGGGTAATGAAACGCAACAGATCCTAAGGGCTGTTTGGGTCCGGTGGATAATTGCTTGTAGGTTTTGGCCTTTGGTCCAATTCCCGAGATCTACCTTAAACAACCTTTTTGTGGACAGTAGCTTAGAAGACTCAAGATAGACTTTTACAGCTTGAGGGTTCTCAAAAAAGTAACCCCTGGTGTTCTATAAAAATATTGTAATAATAATCTAGAAATCCAAGCTCTTAGGCACAGAAACAGTGACTGCAATCCAAGTTTTTTTTTTAAATGTTTTTCATAGTCTGATTTCCCACCATGCCTTAGGATACAGCGCAGATATCATACATTTTTAATGCTAAGAGGGTGCTGAGCCCTTCACCCTTCCCCCAGTGACAACAGTGCTTTGTATGAACTGCCAAGAGGAGTGGAGGAAGGGAAGTGACAACAATTCTGAGCACATTTTTAGTGCAGATGGTTGTCACATCCCAAGTCAGAGCTTGAAGTTCCTTGGCCCTGATGCCCTATCAAAGGTATAGCTTAAAGCTACTGGGCTCCAATGCCCTTCCAAATACATAGCTTGAACACCCTAGGCCCCAATGCCCAATCAACAGCCTAGCTTGAAGCTTGTGGACCCAATGCCCTACTTGAAGCACCTGGACCATGATGCCCTACTAGAGGTATAGCTTGAAAAACTTTGGGTCCAAAAGCCCCCACCCAGAATATTGAACCTCCTGGATCCTAACACCATACCAGAGGTATAGCTTGAAGGTTCTGGGCTCCAATGCCCTACCAGAGATATATTGAACCTCCTGGATCCCAACACCCTACCAGAAGTATAGCTTAAATCTCCTGGGCTCCAATGCCCTTCAGAGGTAAAGCATGAAGTTTCTGGATCTCAATGCCCTACCAGAGGCATAGCTTGAAACTCCTGAACTCCAAACCCTTACCAGAGTTAGCGGTTGAATCTCCTGAGCCCAAAGCCCTACCAGAAGCATAGCTTAAAGCTTCGGAGCCTCACTACCCAGCCAAAGACATAGTTTGAAGCTCCTGGACCTCACGGCGCTATCAGAGGTATAACTTGAAGCTTCGTTTATCTTGTACAACTCCTCAGGTCTATTTTAGTAACTTCTTGTATTCCCTGTGACATAACAATTCTGGAGCCTCTTCTCTTCTATCTTGGGGTTTTGTGTTCCCTGTTATTTCCCCCACAAATTCTGGAGTCTCTTCCTTTTTTCTCTGTGTGTTCCCTTTTTATTTCCCCAAATTTGGAGCCTCTTTTCTTCATCTCTGTGCTTTTGTTCCCTGTTTTTCCTCCTACAATTCTGGAGCCTCTTCTCTTCTATCTCTGTGCCCTTCCTCTGTTTTCCCCTACAATTCGGGGCTTCTTTTTCTTCTCTGTGTTTGCTGTTCCTCTGTTTTCCCCCTCAAATTTTGGGCCTTTTCTTCTATCTCTTGCTGTTCCTCGTTATTCCTCCTCAATTCTGGGCCTCTTCTTTTTACTCTGTGCTGTTCCTCTTTTCCCCCTAAATTCTGGAGCCCCTTTTTCTATCTTGTGTGTGTTTTTTCCCCTTTTTATTCCCCCACAATTCTGGACCTCTCTCTTCTACTCTTGGTTTTCCCCGTTATTCCTCCTACAATTCTGGGGCTCTTCTTTCTTTTTCTGTGCTGTTCCCCTGTTATTCCTCCCAATTCTGGAGCCTCTTCTTTCTTCTCTGTGTTGTTCCTTTGTTATTCCTCCTACAATTTTGGAGCCCCTTTTTCCCTTTTCTCTCTGGTTGTGTTGTTCCTCTGTTTTTCCCCCTACAATTCTGGAAACCTCTTTTTCTTTATCTCTGTGCTGTTCCTGTTATTCCTCCTCAAATTTTTGGACCTCTTCTCTTCTATCTCTGTGCTGTTTCTTTATTCCTCCTACAAATTTTGGGCCTTTCTTTCTATCTCGTGCTGTTCCTTGTTTTTCCCCCACAATTTGGAGCCCCTTTTTTTCTATCTCTGTTTTGGGTTTTTCCTCTGTTTTTCCCCCTCAATTTGGAGCCCCTTTTTCTTCTTTTTCTGTGTTGTGTTGTTCCTTGTTTTTCCCCCTACAATTTCTGGGCCTCTTCTCTTCTATCTCTGTGCTGTTCTTCTTATTCCCCCCCAATTTGGGCCTCTTTCTTCTATCTCTGTGCTGTTTCCCCTGTTTTTTTCCCCCACAATTCTGGGGCCTCTTCCCTTTTTTATCCTGTGCTTTTGCTGTTCCTCGTTATTCCCCCTACAAATTTTGGAGCCTCTTCTTTTACTCTGTGCTGTTCCTCTGTTTTTCCTCCACAATTCTGGGGCCCCTTCTTTATATCTTTTGTGTGTTCCTGTTATTCCCCCTTTCAATTCTGGAGCCCCTTCTTTTCTATCTCTGTGTTGTGTTTTCCCTGTTTTTCCCCTAAATTCGGAGCCTCTTTCTTTTATCTCTGTGCTGTTCCCTTTTATTCCCCCTACAAATTTTGGGCCTTTCTTTATCTCTGGGTTCTTTTTATTTCCCCCTACAATTCTGGGGCCTCTTTCTTTATCTCTGTGTGTTCCCCTTTTTTATTCCTCCTCAATTTTGGGGCCTCTTCTTTCTATCTCTGTCTGTTCCTTTTTATTCCTCCTTAAAAATTTGGAGCCTCTTCCTTCTTCTCTGTGCTGTTTTCCCCTGTTTTCCCCCCTACAATTTGGAGCCTCTTTTCTTCTATCCTGGGTGCTGTTCCCCTTATTCCCCCCACAATTCTGGGCCTCTTCTTTATACTCTGTGTTTGGGTGTTCCTCTTTTTCCCCCTACAAATTTTGGGCCTCTTTTCCTTCTATCTCTGTGCTGTTTTCCCTTTTTATTCCTCCTTTTCAATTTTTGGGGCCTTTCTCTTTATCTCTTTTGTGCTGTTCCTCTGTTATTCTCCTCAATTCTGGAGTCTTCTCTTCTCTCTTTGTTGTGTTGTTCCTCTGTTTTTTTCCCCCCCAAAATTGGGCTCTTCTCTTCTATCTCTGTGCTTTCCTCGTTTTTTCCCCCAAAAATTTGGAGCCTCTTCTCTTTTTATCTCGTGCTGTTCCTCGTTTTTTCCTCCTACAATTCTGGAGCCTCTTCCTTCCCATCCTTGTTGTGTGTTCCTTGTTATTCCTCCCCCCAATCCTGGCCCTCTTCTCTTTATCTCTGTGCTTTTCCTCTGTTTTTCCCCCCACATTCTGGGCCTCTTCTCTTCTATCTCGTGTTGTTTTTCCCCTTGTTTTTCCCCCTACAATTCTGGGCCTCTTCTCTTCTATCTCTGTGTTGTGCGTTCTCTGTTATTCCCCTACAATCTGGGGCCTCTTTTTAATCTCTGTGCTGTTCCCCTTTTTTATTTCCCCCTACAATTTTGGAGCCTTTTCTTCTATTCGTGTTGTTTCGTTATTCCTCCTAAAATTCTGGAGCCCCTCTCTTCTTCTCTGTTTGTGCTTTTTCCCCCGTTTTCCTTGCATGCAATTTTTTCAAAGCAGATCCCCCCCCGGAAGACGCACGGTGATCTCTCATGTGAACGCCGCTGCCCCTGTTCCTATAGCTCGCAATGATAACTCACTCTAATTGATTAGATCGTTGCGGTCCAGAGAGGATCAAAAAAAGCGTTTTTAAAAACGGAGTGAAAACTCCGTCTGAACAACCCCTGAG
The DNA here is from genome assembly GCA_025379985.1 of Phyllomedusa bahiana. Lineage (NCBI taxonomy): Eukaryota > Metazoa > Chordata > Amphibia > Anura > Hylidae > Phyllomedusa > Phyllomedusa bahiana. The sequence continues at coordinate 11,256 of JAODAL010001484.1, read as the reverse complement.
CGACAATAGTATTATAAGCAACTGTTGCTTCAGCAATTTCTCCTGTTTATTCTATAACGGTTCCAAAAGTAGAGTGTGACTTTTTTCTTGTCAGTGCTATAATGTGACGAGGCTTTGGTAGTCAAATCTAGGTAATCTACAGATACAAGTTTCAGTGGAACTATAACTCCCAGCAGGTACTAACAAGAGATCTGGAATTTGATCTCAGACGTCCTGTGCAAATATAGTAGATTTTTATGGAATGTTTTCCCCTTTCTGACCTTCACAGAGATGAAACGGTTAAATAGATTTGATTCACAACAATCTGCTCTATGTGTGATCTCCTTAAATTCCGTTTAAGCCCTGAATAGTGGGGAATCAATACTCTATCGGACCATTGTGTTCTCGTGTTTCTTTAAGTGTTTCCCATGTGGAGAAACCGTGCAACTGCCCCGGGGTTAAGAACAGAGGCCGCAGAAGATCCTTCCGATAAGTCCTAATGTTAACCCCTCTGCTGCCAGGCCCCAGTTCAGACAGGAGGTAGTTAATGGCACATTCACTTCATAAATGGATAAAGAGATTTTCGGGAATTCCCCTTTAAAGGGGGATTTGGGGGAACAATGAGAGAGACCAAACTGGCAGAGGAGGGGAATTATTTTGCCTTTTTTCGGTTTTTAATGCAACAAATTCTCCTGTGCAATTTGAAAATTCAGCAAGACGGTTCATCACCTCTAATCCATATCAGGATGCAAGGACGGGGCAATCATTTCTTCCAAAATTCCCAGCATCAGCTTCACAGGCCAAAAAGAGTGTCACGTTTTTTAAGGCACATTGCAAAAAAATATTAGGCAATTGCATGAGTAACAATTCCCTAATGCATTGTTATAGATGGAAAGCTGGGTCACATATACTGAAAGTGTACCTAGAGTATATGGATAATAAAAAGGAATTGTTTTCTATGCAATTCTCTAATGAGGAGACTGCTGAAAAGTGATCTCTACAGAACAGGAAGTGTCAGACTATTATTAGGCCTAGTGGCCAAAGTGAAAACTGCAGGACTTAAGAATTATTAAAAAAAATATTGAAAGTGATATGGAAAATTAAAAAAAAAAATAACCAAAAAATTCTTTCTGAAGTGAATCTTTAATACTTTCCATGAATGTCCAATAATCTAGAGTATTCCATATTCTGACACCTTTTAGGTTCCATTAATGCTGGATTAAGAGATTTCAGTGCCGTCACTGTAAAATTTAAGGTTGGTACCCTGAAATACTGATGCTGTGGGCCCAGCTAACTTGAGGTGTCTGGACTCTCTGCTAGAGAATAAGCAACTACCAGATGAAAGGATTTTTAATGCAGCAAGAGTATGTTCAAAAACTATGAGCCCCTTTTATGAAGGCCATTATATTGGATGTAAAGATGCCGAACCACCAGTACAGTGCCAAGTATGGGCCAAATTCAGGCTTGGTCTAGCCCACAGGAAAGCAGTTTTTTTTTTTTTTAATCAACAAATATACTTTATTTAGAGAAATTGTCAAGTATATATGCACCAAAAGAAAAAGAAATAGTACAAATTACATCTGCTGTAAATATACAATAACAAAAAAAGGGGGGATATTCGTACTGTGACATTTAAATCGGGAAATCCTTGTACATTTGTCAAGAATGAAAGAGATGGAAATCAAAGTTACAAACCCTGATAACAATACGGAGGAAACAAAGAATACAAACCCGCAACAAAAGCAGGAGCAAGCGTCAGCCCTCAACTACAAAAAAGCAAAAAACAGTAGATAATGAGTAACATCATTATTGGTGCGTCTGTGTAATAAACCACAATAGAGAGACATATTGGAGTAAACAGTCAGCCATTAAATTGGCTCTGTGCGCATGGAGTAAAAATGTTGGGGGACCACAACTTGTATCACAACATACAAGCGATAGGTGGGTACAACCTGCAAACCACGCACCATCCAAACACAGGAAAGCAGGTTACATTCTCCATGGACCTCTCGGGATGGCGAGCCCCTGGATAAGGTGGGCCTCTAGGCATGACAGGCTATGGGGCTATTTTTTAGGGAGAAAGGCAGAGAAATAGAGGCAAAAATTGAGAGTGCATATACAGTCAGGAACAGTAGTTGTAGCTGTACCCAAGAATCAACTTCATTGTTGGCCCCATGAATCAACTCACCTGTTGGGCCCAAAGAATCAACTCTACTAGTCTAGTGGGCTCCAAGAATCAACTCCATTGTTGGGCCCCCATAAATCAGCTTCACTGGTGGACTCCAAGAATCAACTCCACTGGTGGCCCCAAGAATCAACTCCACTGGTGGGTCCCAAGAATCAACTCCACTGGTGAGCCCTAAGAATCATCTCACTTGTGGCCCCAAGAATCAACTCCACTGGCAGGGCCCAAGAATCAACTCCACTTGTGGCTCCAAGAATCAACTCCACTGGTGGCCCCAAGAATCAACTCCACTGGTGGGTCCCAAGAATCATCTCACTGGTGGCCCCAAGAATCAACTCCACTGGCAGGGCCCAAGAATCATCTCCACTGGTGGGTCCCAAGAATCAACTCCACTGGTGAGCCCTAAGAATCATCTCACTGGTGGCCCCAAGAATCAACTCCACTGGCTGGGCCAAAGAATCAACTCCACTTGTGGCTCCAAGTATCAACTCCACTGGTGGGTCCCAAGAATCAACTCCACTGGTGAGCCCTAAGAATCATCTCACTGGTGGCCCCAAGAATCAACTCCACTGGCAGGGCCCAAGAATCAACTCCACTTGTGGCTCCAAGAATCAACTCCACTGGTGGGTCCCAAGAATCAACTCCACTGGTGAGCCCTAAGAATCATCTCACTGGTGGCCCCAAGAATCAACTCCACTGGCAGGGCCCAAGAATCATCTCCACTGGTGGCCCCAAGAATCAACTCCACTGGTGGCCCCAAGAATCAACTCCACTGGTGGCCCCAAGAATCATCTCCACTGGTGGCCCCAAGAAACAACTCCACTGGCAAGGCCCAAGAATCATCTCCACTGGTGGACCCAAGAATCACCTCCTCTGGTGGCCTCAATAATCAACTCCCCTGGTGGCCCCTAGAATCATCTCTACTGGTGCCCCCAAGAATCTTCTCCACTGGTGACCCCAAGAATCAGCTCCACTGGTGGCCCCAAGCATTAATTCCACTGGTGGGCCCCAAAAAATCAACTCCACGGGTGGCCCCAAGAATCCTCTCTACTGGTGGACCCCAAGAATCAGCTCCACTGGTAGGCCCCAAGAATCAACTCCACTGGTGCCCCAAGAATCAACTCCACTGGTGGCCCCAAGAATAAAACTTACGGGGCCCCCAAAAAACAACCCACTGGTCCCCCCCAAGAATCATCTCCAGGTGCCCCAAAGAATCAACTCATGGTGAGCCCCAAGAATCTTCCAGGGTAGCCCCAAGAATCAACTCCATGGTGGGCCCAAGAATCATCTCCACTGGGGGGCCCCAAGAATCAACCCCTGGGGGGCCCCAAGAATCAATCCACTGGTGGGCCCAAAAATAAACTCCCCCGTACCCCCCAAAAATCAACTCCATGGGGGCCCCAAGAATCGAACCCCACTGCGGGGCCCCCAAGAATCAACTCTTTGGTGAGCCCCAAGAAAAAAATCCAGGGGTGGGCCCCAAAAAATAAACCCAAAAAAAACTCTTAAAAGCAAAAAGAGTCTGTTACATTTGTGGAGCTATTGATTGGTCAACAGGGCTCACTTGTATATTGGACTAATATATTGGATACCCTTTATTATGCCCCTAAAGATGGCACATATAGGGCCATTTAATTAAATAGCACTCACTTACTTCATTGAGAGGAATGGTGGCCAGAGGTGTAACTTTTTGCAGAAGGTGCCCAGCAGCCTCTGAGGGCCCAAAAGTTTCTCTCTTTGAGGGACCAAAACAGAAATAAAAAGCTTTAAGATGTGGCCATTAAAAATTTGCACTGGGGCCTCGCAGCTTTAATTTCGGCCTCTGATGTCAGTCACTTAGGTCATGGCCTGGTGGTACCTGGTGCTGTCCTCACTGATGTTCCAAGTGGTATCCAAAGGTGCTGTGACATTTTTAAAGTACCTCTTCCCAGGACCATTGGGTAACGGGGTAAATTATGAATTTTGCTGCCCCTTTTTTGTAACTTGGAGCCAACACACTAGGTTTAAATGAAAAGGGAAAATTATAATGGGACGTGGAATAAAACGTTTTTGGCGCCTAACACAATTTTTGCATAGAGTGTTATGCGGCAAACCTTGTATGGCACTTTCGGCCCAAACTTTGGCGTCAGACGCACATTGTCCCAAATTTTTTGGAGTACCCCCGTTCATACACAAAGAATGCAATAATTGAAAAGGCTGGGAGTGGACCCGTGTACCACTGAGGCGATGTTGTATGCCGCTCAGGGGGGACTCTAAGGGGCCGCTGGTTTTCACCAGAGCCCGCCACAAAGTTGGTTGGAATTGCTGCAGCAAGCGAACCCCCAGATCGCTATCCGTGGCATGGTACAAAATCGCTCAGCAGGCTCGTAGTCGGGGAAAAGGCAGGAAGGACAGGAAAGGCGGCAAAGATTCGTGGTCAGAGGAACGAAGGCAATAGAACTCTTTTCACTGTAGGCACAAGGCGTTATAGATCCGGTGGAGGAAATGGCAGAAGTGTCCCGGATATATAGGGTCAGCGCCCGGCAATAATCAATGACTGGCGCGCTGGCCCATTAAATCTCAGTTGACTGGTGCACGTGTGCCCTATGAAGCGGGGATGCGCGCAGCAGCCGGCAGGAGAGTGCGGAGGAGCAGGAGCAAGGACAGGTGAGTAGCAACTGATAGTACGAAATGCGGAGTGCGGTGTCACTGGTCCCCGGCACCATACGGTGGTACGAGTGCGCCCGTGGCCCGACACGTTGACTGCAGGGCGACAAAAAGATGGCGAAGGCGAACTCCTAGATGTCGTCCTAGATGCCTGCTATGTGGGTGTTGAGTTGGTGCTGCTTGGATGCCACCTGGAGTAAAGAGGGTTCCTTAAAAAAACTCATCTATGGATGCCAGCGGATAAGGGTGGCCTACTCCCTTAAACCTTTATCGCTTAGGGGGTTTTTGCTCTGCTCATCCCAGAATGGGTTAATAGCCGCTTGCAATTAATTATTTAAACAAACGGTCTTTTTTAAAATTTTTAGAAATTATAGTCTATGATAAAAAAAAAAAAAGATTGCGGTGATGAGAAGACTACAAATTAGCCGTGCATTTTGCTATCGGAGGCAGCATCTGAATTTTTTATTTTTTTTTTCAAATGCCATTCTGTCTTAGATAATTGCATAGTAAGCACCTCCATTCAACGCACAAAATGCCCACTGGAGAAAAAAAAAATATGAAGACTTGGTAAAAATCTAATTGACAAGGAGAATAATAGGACGGCACTGGCAAGCTGTTTGGAGGGGGCTCTATAATTCAGCAGAGGGGTCTGCTATATGGAGGAATAGACAATAGAACAATCAGATTGCAGATTTTTTTTTTTTTTTTTTACCAAACAAACTCTGATAAAGCAGAACTAACTATGAATAATAAGGAGGAGAGATGGTGCAGGAAGATGGGGGGGGGCGTCTGCCAGGGAAAAATGAGACGAGAGAGACATGAAGTCAATTAGATCAGATTTAAGGATGTTCGTAAGTGATAAGACTTATCTATGTGGCAGGTTAGACGTGGATGATCAGGTTCACCCTATAAGTCAGGGGTCTTCAAATTGCGGCCCTGCTGTTGGGAAACTACAACACCCATCATGCATTTATATAATCTATAACAGTGGGCATGATGGGAGTTGTAGTTTCCCAACAGCTGGAGGGCCGCAGTTTGAAGACCCCTGCTATAAGTGGATGGGCAATGGGGCAGCTGAGGGTGGTCATGGTCCAGTTTGGCCACTTAAATTCGGTCTCCATCCACCAATAAACCGACATCAGCTGTGTGAACATAGCCTTAGGCTTGCATAGTTTTCACAAATGAGCTCCAAGTAGAGTGATGTTTGACAACCTGGTTCCCTTCTACCTGTTGACAGCCAACCCACGTCATTGGGGTAAGCAAGCAAAGTCCCCTACATATCTATATACTTTATTATTTGGGCAAATATATTTTTACAGGCTAGGATATGCCATCACAGTCTGATAGATCCAGTCCCCAAAAGTGGCGGCTCAGAATAGAGAGCCAGTCACAATTTCGTACTACTCCCCATTCTGTTCTATGGGAGTTCTGAGTATAGATGAACACAGTGCTCCCCTGTATAGGGAACTCTCATAAAACAGAATGGAGAACACAGCGCTCCCCTTTATTGGCAACTCCCATAGAACATAATGGAGAACACAGCGCTCCCCTGTACTGGGAACTCCAATAGAACAGAGTGAAGAACACAGAGCTCCCCTGTACTGGCAACTCCCATAGAACACAATGGAGAGAACACAGCGCTCCCCTTTTACTGGACACCCATACCACAGAATGAGAACACAGCCTCCCCTGTACTGGAAACCCCAAAGAACAGATGGAGAACACAGCGCTCCCCTGTACTGGGAACTCCCATAGAACAGAATGGAGAACACAGCGCTCCCCTGTACTGGGAACTCCCATAGAACAGAATGGAGAACACAGCGCTCCCTGTACTGGGAACTCCCATAGAACAAATGGAGAGCACACAGCCTCCCTGATACTGACTCCAAAAAGAATAAAGAACACAGCGCTCCCCTGTATGGCAACTCCCCATAGAACACAATGGAGAACACAGCGCTCCCCTGTACTGGAACTCCCATAGCACAGAATGGAGAAACAGCACTCCCCTGTACTGGGAACTCCCATAGCACAGATGGAGAACACAGCGCTCCCCTGTACTGGGAACTCTCATAGAGGAGAATGGAGAACACAGCGCTCCCCTGTACTGGAAACTCCCATAGAACAGAATGGAGAGAACACAGCGCTCCCCTGTACTGGCAACTCCCATAGCACAGAATGGAGAACACAGCGCTCCCCTGTACTGGAAAATCCCATAGAAAAGAATGGAGAGAACACAGCGCTCCCCTGTACTGGGAACTCCAATAGAACACAATGGAGAACACAGCGCTCCCCTGTACTGGGAACTCCCATACAGCAGAATGGAGAACACAGCGCTCCTCTGTACTGGGGAACTCCCATAGAACAGAGTAGAGAACACAGCACTCCCCTGTACTGGGGAACTCCCATAGAACAGAGTAGAGAACACAGCGCCGCCCTGTACTGGCAACTCCCATAGAACAGAATGGATAAAACAGCGCACCCTGTAATGGTAACACCCATAGAACAGAATTGAGAACACAGCGCTCCCCTGTACTGGGAACTCCCATAGAACAGAATGGAGAGCACACAGCGCTCCCTTGTACTGGGAACTCCTATAGAACAGATTAAAGAACACAGCGCGCCCCTGTAGTGGCAACTCCCATAGAACACAGTGGAGAACACAGCGCTCCCCTGTACTGGAATCCCATAGCACAGAATGGAGAACACACACGCTCCCCCTGTACTGGAACTCCCATAGAACAGAATGGAGAAACAGCGCTCCTCTGTACTGGAGACTCCCATAGAACAGAATGGAGAACCCAGTGCTCCCTGTACTGGGAACTCCCATAGCACAGAATGGAGAACACAATGCTCCCCTGTACTGGGAACTCCCATAGAACAGAATGGAGAACACAGTGCTCCTCTGTACTTGGAACTCCCATAGAACAGAATGGAGAATACAGCGCTCCCCTGTACTGGGAACTCCCATAGAGGAGAATGGAGAACACAGCGCGCCCCCTGTACTGGGAACTCCCATAGAACAGAATGGAGAACACAGCGCTCCCCTGTACTGGCAACTCCCATAGAACAGAATGGAGAACACAGCGCTCTCCTGTACTGGGAACTACTATAGAACAGAATAAATGGAGAACACAGAGCTGCTCTGTACTGGGAACTCCCATAGAACAGAATGGAGAACACAGCGCTCCCCTGTACTGGGAACTCACATAGAACAGAATGGAGAACACAGCGCTCCCCTGTACTGGGAACTACCATAGAAAAGAATGGAGAACACAACGCTCTCCTGTACTGGGAACTACTATAGAACAGAATAAAAACAACGCTTTCCTCTGTACTGGGAACACTCATAGAACAGAAGGGGAGAACACAGCGCTCCCCTGTACTGGGAACTCGAAATAGAACAGAATGGAAACACAGCGCTCCCTGTACTGGGAACTCCCATATAACAAATGGAGAACACAGCGCTCCCCTGTACGGGGAACTCCCATAGATCTGACGGAACAACACAGCGCTCCCCTGTACTGGGAACTCCATAGAACAGAATGGAGAACACAGCGCTCCCCTGTACTGGGAACACTCATAGAACAGAATGGAGAACACAGCGCTCCCCTGTACTGGGAACTACTATAGAACAGAATAGACCATGACCGGCTTTCCATTCTGAACGCACACTTTCGGGGACCCATTCCCAAAAGATGGGAGCTGACTTATCAGACTTTGACTTACCATCTTTGTGATGGTCATCAAACTCTATGATGGGAACACCCCTTTAAATTCACAAACAATAATGTTTTTCTCAATGTCCATTCCCATCAATGCAGCCATTAGGCTTTAAGCCCAGACAATAGGAGCACTAGCCGGGCCTGGGATATCTCCGGATAGATGGCCCGGGGGCCTGGAAGAGACAAGTAGCCTCCAGATGGGAACACGAGAGGCATTGAGAGGGCCCGGACATAAGGTAAGGCTCCATCACAGCACAGAGATTACTGAGGCATTACTGAGGCATGCTGTTGGATCAACAAGAGTTAAGCTTATTACTATATTTTTATTACTACTTATGAGAGAATTCCTTTTATCACTGGGGACGGCCATTGATTTTACTCCATTTTGCAGCTGATCTGTCGCTTAGATACCTCTGTGCCTCGGAGGCTGGGGGGCTATTAATCTGTTTGGTTTTTAACTCTTCCATGTCCACACATTTTTTTTTTAGGGATAGTCTTTCCTTTTTTACCCATTTTCCCCCTTAAAGGGGTTGTCTCACTACATTGATTCATCTCACCTCAGTCCTGTTTTCTTGGTTTCATTTTGAATTCAGGAGCGTGTTTACTGGCTTCCACTAGGCTGCAGTAGAAGCCAGGTCTGTAGCTATAGCAACCAGCACTGGTAGCCTATCAGGAGAGATCAGGTCTGTAGCTATAGCGACCAATGCTGGCAGCCTATCAGGATAGATCAAACAGGTCTGTAGCTATAGCAACCAGTGCTGGCACATCAGGATAGATCAGATCTGTAGCTATAGCGACCATCTGGCACCTATCGAGAGATCAAACAGGTCTGTAGCTATCGCGACCTGAGGGCTGATGCAGCCCATACAAGAGGGGATATCTAGGAATAGGTAGGACACTGTTAATGGACACATATTGCAAAGTGACTTGTTTTTGCAAGGTCTTTAACATAAAAAGCAGCGATCCCTGTAGTGAGACAACCCCTTTAAATCACCAGTAATGATACATCTTTGAGTTTTCTTCTTCTATCAGATCTTAGCTATATCTATTCCTAGCAATGCTGAGTTGCAGCCTGTTTGATTTCTATTACAGCGTTTTCAGGCTTCTGGGAGACAACTGCATTATAGCCCCCACTTTCTTATCACGGCCTAAATTATGCCATTCAGGATTTTTGGAAAGCAGGATGATCAGATGCTGTCATAATAATCTTAGGGTCTGTCTACATGACAAGCATCTGCAGTTGGATTTTTACATGGACTCTGTTTTTAAAAAACGTAAAAATCCGACTGTAAGCCATCCCCATAGACTTCAATTAAAAATCAGTGTTGTAGTCCACACGACTCGGATTTTCATAAGGTCGGATTTCAAATACACCATTTTTGTAAAAAACTTAGAACATGTTCAAGAATCCACCATATTTTGGGTAAAAAAGGTGTCCCCAAAAAATTAAATGTCGGAGCTGAACCCAAATTTTTAAACTTATAGGGAAAAAAAAAAAAACAAAAAAATTAAAAAACTTGGGGGTTTTTAGTTTTGACGTATTTGAATATGTGTGCATAAGATTGCCTATTTGGGCAAAATTTGATATGGGTGGACGACCCTAGTATTATTTATGTGGGAAACCCCAATATTGCATATGTTGTGGTACCAGATTGATATGTTCGGGTTACCCCCCCCCCCCCCCCCCCCCCCCCCCCCCCAAAAAAAAAAAAAAAAAAAAAAAAAAAAAAAAAAAAAAAAAAAAAAAAAAAAATGAAAAAAAAAATTTTTATAAAAAATCTTGGCATTTCAGTGACAATTTTAAAAAAAAGGCAAAAATTAAATGTCGAATGGTCTTACCCAACTCTTTCGATTTAATCCAGCAGAAAAAACAACCTAAAATTCACATTGAAAATTAAAATACTCGTTGGAGATGGTTTAGGATTCTTAATCCGACGAGTATTTTGACATATGTTGTGTGAACGTACCCTAAGTATTTGCCATATGACATGTGGTCATAAGTAATAATTTGAATTTTGGTGGAACGTACCCTAAGATTGATATTTGTTAACGTACCCTAAGTGCCATATGGGACCTACCCTGTATCTTGACATATGTTTCGTATGTACCCTAAGTATTTGACATATGTCGGGTGGACGTACCCTAAGTATTTGCCATATGTCATGTGGACATAGTAAGTATTTGCCATATGTCGTGTGTACGTACCCTAAGTATTTAATATATGTTGGGTGGACATACCCTAAGACATATGTTGGGTGGACATACCCTTTGCCATATGTCGGGTGGACGTACCCTAAGTATTTGCCATATGTCGGGTGGACGTACCCTAAGTATTTGACATATGTCTTGTGGACCTACCCTAAGTATCTGACATATGTTTCGTGGATGTACCCTAAGTATTTGCCATATGTCGGGTGGACTTACCCTAAGTATTTGCAATATGTCGGGTGGACATAGTAAGTATTTGCCATATGTCGGGTGGACGTACCCTAAGTATTTGATATATGTTGGGTGGACATACCCAACCCTAAGTATTTGACATATGTCGTGTGGATGTACCCTAAGTATTTGACATATGACGTGTGGATGTACCCTAAGTATTTGCCATATGTCGGGTGGACGTACCCTAAGTATTTGCCATATGTCGGGTGGACGTACCCTAAGTATTTGACATATGTCATGTGGACCTACCCTAAGTATCTGACATATGTTTCGTGGATGGTA